>RSEF01000015.1:12525456-12562003 GCA_003993805.1 Himantopus leucocephalus
GAGGAGACGCATCCACCCCAGGCGGGACGCAGGCGCGCGGCTGCGGGTGGGCACCGCAGGGACAGTCCCCTCCTTCCCCGGCACCAGGTGAAGGACGATGGAGAAAATCAATTCAGAGCTGAATCACTGGGAGCTGGAGGAGCGCAGGAAGGACGGAGGGAGCTCTCTGGCCGCGAGAAAATGCTTCCTGTCTGGCTGTGATCCCAGGGACTGGGGAGAGGAAAATAAAACTCGTCGGGAGAGGGGAAAAAAAACCAAACAACCTGAATATCCCGAGATTAAAAAGCTTATCTCTCCTCTCTCGCTCCCCAGCACTTTATGTGTGACTTTCCCTGCCGCTCCCGGGCGGGAGCTGCAATAAATGTCTGAGCTTGGAGCCGAGAAACTTCTCTAACCTTCCAGGCGCCGGGCGAGCGCTATTTATACGGATTTGGGAGGAGGGGGTGTGTGTTTTGCAATTCCTGCCCTGTCAGCCGAGTATTTTGGAGAGGATGAAACAGCCATGGAGAATCTGGGCTGCGGCAGCTGACCTCTCCTGCTGGCCCGAGGATCCCGGCTGCCGCGGGGCCACAGCGCTTCAGCAGCTGCCCCAGCCCCCGCCGCCCCCTCCCGCTGCCCTGCGCCCAGCCCGCCCGCCCAAAATAGCCCCCGAGCTCAGAGCCGGCTGTATTCACCCCAGTGTCACCCGTTAAAAATACCCCCTCGGTGGGGCTGGGCCAAGCTGCTCCCCTCACTGTAAAGCCACGTGTCCCCACGCCGCCGAGCAGCCCACTGTACCGGGAAATGGGTCACTGGTGGCACCCCCAGCGCAGCGCTGTGAGGGCACCCACGGGTGGATATTTGGGGGATGCTGGGACAGGGGACGGACCCCTTTCGTGGCTGGGAGCATGTGGGGTCTCGGCCACTCAGGGCCGCCCGCAGAGCAGGGCTGTGGGATGCGGGGGGAAAGCCACGCTCCAAGGGATGCTCCTCTCCAGCCCTGCTTTCCGGCTTCCCCGGCTGGGCATGGAGAAATGTCCCCTACCCGCGGGAAGGAGAGGGACCCCGGGCAGCAGGCGGGCAGGGTCCTTGTGGCGCTGCTCAGCACCTGCCTCCTCCTCCTCCTCCTCCTCACCCCACTGCGTGCCCCGGCCCTGCCGCAATTCCTGTGCGCAGGCAGGGCGAGGCGGTAATCACAGCCGCGCGGCAGCGGGGCTAATTACAGGGCAGTGGCGGGGAGCGGGCAGTGCGCCGTGGGAAGAGGCGCGGCGGCGGTGGTGGCGGGTGAGCTCCCGGCAAGCATCCACCCGGGAGACATGGCCCAGACCGCGCATGCCGGGGGTACCTGGTGGCAACGAGGGGCTCCCCGTGGAGGTGGTCCAGGCACGGCTCGGGTGGGTGACGGGATGCGCCAGAGGATGGGAAGTCATCAGCGAGGGTCATGCCGGATACAGGACCACTTCCTCATGCCGCATCCTCCCTCCTGGCACTGCCTCACGCTCCTTCTCTCCAGCATCTGCAATTTTTCTAATAGACTTGATGGAACTAATTACAGCAGGAAGACTTTAATGCAGCACAGGCCGCGCAGCAATTCAGCCGCTGGTCACTCCAACGGCATTAATCACGCTGCACCGACGCGGCATCGCTGGGGGAAGGAGCTGTCTCTCCTTGGCTGCTCCCCTGTGCTCAGCTCCTTTGCCCCGCCATGCGTGGGGACAGCCAGGCACCGCGGGCGTCTCGCTGGGGACCGAGGGGGTGCCNACCGAGGGGGTGCCCGGAGATGCCCAGGGAGGTCCCAGGTGCTGGCTGAGCACCCCTGGGTGCAGGGAGGAAGCTGCCAGCAGAGGGGCAGAGCATCCACCTCCTTGTCCTGCCCGGCTGGGGGCTCCTGCTGCCCGGGGGTGACAGCAGGGTGGCCTGGGGGACATCACCACACACTGAGCCTGAGCTCAGCTGGGCACCTCTCACTTTGGCTGGGGAGCGGGATCACCTCAGCACCCAGCTCTGCNATCCCCTTGTCCTGCCCAGCTGGGGTCTCCTGCTGCCCTGGGGTGACAGCAGGGTGGCCTGGGGGACATCGCCACACACTGAGCCTGAGCTCAGCTGGGCACCTCTCACTTTGGCTGGGGAGCGGGATCACCTCAGCACCCAGCTCTGCACCCGCTCGAGCAAACACCAGCCCACGGGGAGAGGGGAATGAGCCCCGAGGAGGTTTCGGGCAGCCCCACGATCCTTCTGTGTTTCCAGGAGCCTCCCAACATCCCCAGTCCCATGTTTCCCTGCGTAGCTCCAGGCCATCCTCCCTCCCTGGCCAGGAATCCTCCCAGTCGCCTTGTTTATCCAGATTAGTCACACGTCCCCTCCCGCCGGCTCTTGCCCTCTCTGGGCCATCCCAATTTAGCTCCTGTTGTCACTCCAAATCTCCTGGCTGCCTCCCGCCGCCGAGCCGGCCCCACGACATCAGCGCTGGGGAGCACAAAGTGGCCTTGCAGTCTCCCTTCTCCTCCGAGTGACCTGGGGACACTGCCCTGTGTCCCCAGGATCTGTCCGTGCCACGGCCAGAGCCTTGCTGGGCGCCCATCTGAACGCCCATCTGAACGCTATTGGGAAAAGCATGGAGACCCAGTCCCAGTGCTACTGCTCCTCTGTGGGGCTTCCAGCCAGTCCAGGGGAGCGCGCCAGGACGAGGTGCATCATCTGGGGTACTGGAGAGTCCCCACTGCTCACAGGGGAGCACCCTGGGTCCTGCCGAGACGGCTGAGGAGGTGACCGCAGCGGGACCCTGCAGTGCAGGAGCACTGTGCAGGGCTTGGAGCAAGGGCTGTGCGGGCAGGGAAGGGCAAGACCCCGAGGAGAGCACCGGCGAGCCCAAATGGCGACGTCCATGGTGAGACGGCTGCATTTCTGGCTTGGGCTACCGGTGCCTGAACAGGGCCAGAGGATCCAAAGTGCCTTGCAAAGGGCAGCCAAAGCCTGGCCCAGCAGGGAAGGGAGAGCTGCCACAAATACTGGCCCACAACTTTTTTTGCTTCAGCCAGTGCCCCGAGGAGCCGGTCCTCGGCAGCTGGGAGCGGAGGCACATGCCCTTCCCTGCGGAGCAGCTGAAACAACCCAAAATATCCCACCGTGCGCACTCAGATCCAAAAGGAAGATGACAAACAGGGCTGCGATGAGAAGGAATTACTGTCCGAACCTTTATTGGAACCCTTTTTCTAACCAGGCTAACAACTCAAATACCCCAGGAAGACTAAAGAATACAGTATGCATTTCGATGGAGAGCAAAGGGAGTTTTACAATGAAATCAAACGAACAGACGCGACGGTCTCATTTCGTAAGGAAGTGACCAACAGGCGAGAAAACAGAGATACTGTTTCCCTTGCGGCTTTTCTCACGTCTTGGCTTTTGTTCTAAATCTTGTAATTCCCTGGGTTTCGAAGGTGGAGAGCTGCCCCCGGGCCGGTGAGGTTCAGGGTGTTGTTCTCTAGGCAAAAGTCCAAAAGTTGGGATGCTTGACCATGAAGCTGTTGCTACAACAGCAGATGTACCAGTGCTTCAGAAACCCTCCCGGTCATGTGCAAACTTCCAGGTAGCAGCAAAAGTCATGAGAATTATTTATTCTCTGGTAAAGAGGTAATAAAACCCCACTGGACACTAAAGGACAAAGTCATCACTTAGGCACCTGAATCCATCCTTTTCTCAAACGAATATGCTGATAGCCCCACAGCCGAGTGCCCTGCAGCTCCCAGGCAGCTCCGTGGGAACAGCCTGAGCACTCGCCTGCCGACACTGGAGCCACGTCCACCCTCTGCCAGCCCAGACAGCTCTGCCCATGGAGCACAAACATCTCCCACTCGGGCAAAGAGGCCAATGGGCTGTGGCATCGGTGGAGTGACGCTGGGGCTGGTCGTGATTTTCAGCACATCCCATGCTTTTTTCAAAGCTGGGGGAGGATGCCTGCAGCAAGCTCCATCTCATGTTGGAGACAACAGGAGAGACCTCCCCAGTCTTGCCCTGGCCACCTTTCCCGAGCTCACGTCCAGGCGAAGCTACTGGTTCTGGCACAAAGCTCGGGGAAGGAGGCAAAGTAGGACACAACACGAGGACGAGGGTCTCGGGATGGGGCAGGGTGGACATCCTTGCTTCTTGGTAGAGACCATGACAAGTCACTTCAACCCTATCCCCTTGCTCACATCAATGAAAGGGCAACAAGTTCCCCCTTCCCCCAATAACCACTGAGAGCCAAGACGAGGTCAGGGTGGGAGATCAGAGATCTCCAGGGTCCTTTGGTGATCCAAGCAGCCCTACACGGATGGGATGGAGGAGGAAGAGCAGGGTTATTCCTCCACCATAGCTGGCCTGTCACCTCCGAACGCCCAGCACCTTTGTGAGGTTCCTCCTGAAATCACTGGTGGTTGAGCTCCAAATGATTTGTCTGCCAGATACCTCCATGCTGGCAGGTGACAGCCTCAGTAATTCGCCTCTCTGATAACCTCTCTCCAACATACATGGCAACACCTCAAAGGCTCCTACCTTCACGGACCCAACGGTAAGACCCAAATAGCTTTTTTAAAGTAATGCTCAATAAATAGAAGAAATAAATATTAAATAGAGGCTAAGTCCTCTCAGCCTGTTCAATATATGTACAATGCATAGCAAAATAACAGTGATTGGCTGTTGCAGACAAGTTTGGTACAAATTCAGTCCCCCAAACCAACAAAAACATTGAGAAAATTTGCAGTCAACATAAAGCAAAGTTCAGCTGAGTGCTTGCAACCCATGAAGAAAAGAAAGAACACAACTGTGCTTTGAAATATCCCTTATCTTTGCTTTCCAGCAAACCTGAAGAGATTGTGTTGGGTTTTTCTGGAGCCTGGTGCCAACGCTGGGGTTGGGAGAGGAGGGACGAGCCTTGCTCGGTGCGAGAAACCCAGAGCCAAGGCTGGTGCAGGGAGAGCCGAATGCATGACTCTGGGGTGAGGGGGAAATTTGGGAGCGGGTGCTGCGACGTGCGCTCTGCTGGGGAAAGGCAACCAGGGCACTTGGGGGATGGAAACAAAATTGTGGGTGGGAAAGAGCCTCGGGTATGAGGAAAGCAAAACCCTCTGAGATACTGCCTCCAAAAGATGGCTGAGATATTTTCCCGAAGCCTTGCCGCTCTGGGTGAGGCTGCGGCCGTCCCTGGGCATCCCTCGTGCAGCCGACCGCAGGTGAGCAGCGATTCACCAACACCGAAATGACCGAGTTGCCTTTCCACCAGGTGAATGCTGCTCCTTGCAGAGAGCACCAGCAGCAATCTGAGATGTCAGACGTGGAGCAAAAATCCATGAAAGCGCTAAGTGAGCGAAACAACATTAGAAAAGAAAAAGTGCTGGCAAAAGGCACAGAGACAGAAAAGCTTCTCGCAAACCGACAGAAAACCCAGTTGTCCACCGATAGGGAAGGTGATGTTTCAGTTGTACTAAAAATCTTAAATAAGTTAAGAAATAAATACCACCACTGAGGAAAACTCATATGTATATGCACACGTGCACATATACATATACACACACATATACATACACACATGGACGTGGTTAGGTCCTGTCACCAGAGGCTGGATTTTGCAAGCATCTTCAGCGCGGATCACTCTCTCACAGCCTCGTTTCTTTACTTTTCCCATGGGTGGGTCATCGCGCGGTGATAAACACGGCAGGGGAGTCCTAGCGACGGCATCCTCCCAGGGAAACCAGCGGTGCCTGTGCAGAGCAGCTCGGTTTCGGGTTGTGCGCTGGCTGCGGCGCCAAGGGAAACAGCAGCAGCCGCCAGCTGGCACCCGGCCGGCGCGAGCACGGGCCGGGGCGAGACTTCCCCTTGCAGCACTGCAAATTGCCCTTTGCTCAGCCGGCCGGCGAGCAGACCCTCGCTGTCACCTCTGTGAGGTCCTAGACCCATTTCTCTGGTGACACCCATCGCATTCCTGCACAAATCTAATGAGAAACCCTAAATTTTAACATGAAAACAGACAAACAGCTCTGCCCTGCATCCCTCTGGCTGTCACACGCTCTCCACCCTGCTCCGGAGAGCACAGCTGAAGGGACACGATGGTAGTAGGAGTGACCATCACTCCTCCAGCCACTTCACTGAGAGGCGCCAGCGCTGCAAACCTTTACATGAGAACAGTGGCACAGATACATTCCAACAAACAAACAGATCCAAAAATAACTTATTGTTAAAAAAAAAAATAGAATAAATAAATACTGGTAATGGTGACCACCTGCGTCCATTCTGACATACAATTAAAAATAGTATAATAATAAATAAATAAATAAATAAATAAATAAAGAGGTTTACTTCGATGCAAGTCTGCTTGGGAAACCCCAGGAGCATTTAGCTGCCACGGACTGTACAAGTAGAGGCAGTCCTCAAAGCGCGGATCAGCCGGATGGGTACGAGAGCCACCGTCAGCCCCACGCAACCCCTGGAGTCATCTCCTGTCCCACAGTCGGCGGGTGCTGCTGCCCTGATGCGGTGCTTTGATCATCCAACCCCATCCGTGGGGAACTCAAGTCAATGTTGTGTTTTGATATTTATACCAGTTGCACAAAGCCCCTCTTTTCTTTCCTAGTTTTTTGACCTCCCGGCTCGCTGCTTCCTTGCTACAGATGCAAGTGTGCGTTAGGGTGCGTTAAGGGGTATGAGGCTACTCTTGAAACTCTGGTGGATTTGGGGTTTGGGCTCCCATCGCTGCCTTCGGTTCTTCCCAGGGAGCAGAAGGATGGGACATTTCAACGTCAAACTGGGAGAGACTCTTTGGGGAAGAAGCATGAGGTTTTCAGCCCTTTACGAAAAGGGAGCTCACTGCAGAAGATGGCCAAGGGGCCGCTGTCAGGGCCAGGACAGGAGGGAGGGCAGCAGCACCCTGCTGCAAGGACGCCCTGTCTTTGATCCCTCGATCACAGCCCTAGAGCGTTTGCTCAGCCCTACCAGGAATGCTTTTCTTTATGTCCTAGAAAGTGGCTTCCCAGGAGATGGACACGTCACCACCAAGCCACTAACAATACCAGTGCCCAGCGCTCTGCCTTCGCCACCCGCATCCTCAAATTACCTGCAGAGAGCAAGGCAGGGGATGCGGGACTGGGAAAAGGGGGGGCTTTGGGGGTTGAAGGCACAGGATGAGAGGGACCAGCAGTAAGAGGATACTGGGGAAAAGGGACCTCTGGCATAAAATTTCCCTTTGTACCATCCAGGTGGAAATACACTCCACGCTGCTGTACTTTCTAGCAGATAACAGATTTATACGCTTGCTAAGGCAATCATCCAGCTCCACCAGAACACCACGTGGCACTTGGCCTTCCTCCACTTGCGGCTTTGCCCCTTTACCTGCTGCCAGCAGGACTGGGGGACTGCGGGTAACTCTTCACCTGGGGGGGGGTGGGTGGTGGTGGTGCATTTTTTCCTACCCCCTCTCCTCCTCCAGCAGATGCTGGCTCCACTTAGCCCTTTTCTGTGACACCTAAATGACACACCTCTTTGACTCATTAAGCCCAAACTCGTTAATAATCATGCAGGATGGAAGGGGAGGGGATGGAAAAAGGGAGGGGGGGAAGTCTTAATCCCAAATTAGCGTCTCTAAGCACCCAGGTGTTGTAAGAGAAAGAAACTCCTCGGCACCAGCTCAGCCTGTGCTGGGAGAAGCCTTTGTTACCCTGCAAAACACAGTAATTGCGCAGGCAGCTGGGCTGGCAGGGAGACAAAACCCCAGGGCCGCCCGGGCAGGCAGGGCCCTCCTGCCGCTGCCTGCGGCTTCTTGGAAAAACAGGCAATTAGAGGGGGACCCCTTCTGTCCCCCTGC
Source organism: Himantopus leucocephalus (assembly GCA_003993805.1). Lineage (NCBI taxonomy): Eukaryota > Metazoa > Chordata > Aves > Charadriiformes > Recurvirostridae > Himantopus > Himantopus leucocephalus. The sequence continues at coordinate 12,533,267 of RSEF01000015.1, forward strand.
ACTGCTCCATCCTCCCAGCAACAAACTGGGCTGCAAGTGCATCATCCTGCCCAAGCCCCGCACCGTGCCTGCCTCGGGGAGAGCCCGAGGGGCTCAAGGAGAAATGATTTCCTGAAATCCCCCAGGCACTGCTTAAAATTGCTGCCTGTTATGAGGAAGGGGAATTGGGGTCCTCTGGCTCATGCAACGCCCTTTTAACCTGCACGGTCTCACTGCACCCCACAGCGAGGCTATCTCCTTATCTCCTTACAGTCCCACCAGCGTTGCACTCCAAGGGTAAGGCTCCCTTTAGAAAAACCTAAACCCAAACCGCAAGGGGGTTCCTGCAAGAAGGGAGCCCCCACCTCCCACGCCACAGTCTGACCCTCGGAGTGCATCGTGGCACCAGCTCCCCTCTCCCTTGTACCCCACCGGCCCCACATCTGCTGCAGACTTCAGCAGCTTGTTCGCAAGCAAGTCATAGTGCCAAGGGCAGGTAAAACAACGCTGCGAAAGATGATGCATACCTGGTAGGAAAGGGTGGGAGATAGAGAGGAAATGGCCTTTTTTTTCCCCCAGGAATTATGTCAGGAGGGATTTCCAGCCTTCTATTTATAGCAAGGACCGGTTGACCGGCAATAAATATTGTCTCATGGAAAAGGCCCGCTGCGGAGTGGACAGGAACTCTGGAGGAGAGACCCAAAGGACCTGATATTTGCCTTAGGGCGGACAGGTCACCCCCACTCATCACCGAAGCTTCCCAGCAAATTCCTCCCTAATTGGGTCTCTCCCTCCAACAGAAATTAATTTGCTGGCTCCTGGTTTGATGGAAGAGCAAGTAGCTGAGCTCTTTCCTTTGGACCAGCTGGTGATGCTTTGGAGAGCGGCAGCGATGAGGAGATGTTGGGGAGGATGGAGCAGGTCTGTTGTGACAGACCCTCTGTAAAGCACCGACCCTTCTTCCAGCCCTGGCCTGGGGAGCTGGGATGGATCCACCTGCTCCATGAGGCTGTGCTGGGATCACAGGGGCTCTTACTCCGACCTGGGGAAGGGGGACCCAGCACTGCCACCACATGAGTATCAGGGATGATTGCTATAGATGGCCAGGTAGGTGGGAAGGAAGCGAAGAATGCCAGGAATTTGGAGGCGAAGACAGCACGGGAGCCATCGGGGGCACTCCCTAGCGACGAAGGCTGTCGGAGCTGCCTCCTGAGTCATAGCTCCTGCTCCTGCTGCGGCTGCTCCTGGGGTCTGAACTCCGGCTGTGGCTGCTCCTGGGGCCCGAACTCCGGCTGCGGCTCCTGCCGTCAGCGCTGCTGCTGCTGCTCCAGCTTCGGCTCCGGCTTGTTCGGTAGCTGGAGTAGCTCCGGCTCCTGCTCGGGGAGCGGCTAAAACTGCTGTATGAGGAGGAATAGCTGCTGGCGCTGCTGGAGGAGGAGGGACTGGGACGGTAGTAAGGGATGGGGCGTTTGCGAGCGCTGTGGGGACAGAGAGATATGGGTTACCAGCAACACAAGGATGGATTTACTGCCAAAATCTCGAAAAAGCACCGGTTACTTTGCACAACTGTCCCCCAAAATGTGATTGTGATTCTTTAAAAGAAAAAAAGGAAGACATCAGGTAGTTGACAGGCCTTGGGATTCAAACCACCCACCCTCAGGGCCCTGGGGAATGCCCCAAGCACCGAGTCTTGAGGTGGGCTCTGCCTGATGCTGTCCCAAAGAACCCTCAGCATGAAGCTTAGAGTCAATATTTGACTCTGCGTACAGGGTGAGGCATCTGCCACAGGAGAGGATGAAACAAAAAGCTTGTGGGGGGATGGTCCTGGTACCTGCTGGTAAGTCCCTCCTCTGACTTCATCTGTCTTTTTTCTTTGTTGTAACTGAGACACCCCCTCCTCCCTCTGTCTCTAGCTGGAAATCCCCAAGCTCTAGGTGGTGCGGAAGGGCCTGCTGATCAGGCTCAGGGAAACCGGTCTCCTCCTGGAGCAACCTCCGCTGGCAAGGGCTGGGACCCAAGGACAGCCCACCTTCTCCCTGGGGAGCACCAGCTGAGCCTGTCTCCACCTGATGGGACCGTGTCCCCTTACCTTGTGATGCGCCGAGCTTCAAGGTGGCTGGGAGAGTCTCTCCTGCGTTTCCTCAGGGGTGAATAGGACCGCTGCCGCCGCTGCCGGTCGCGCTGCCTGTGCGACTCCTTCTCACTGGAGCCGTACTTGTGCTCTCGCTCATGGCCCCTGGGGAAGGCACAGATTGGAAACTGTCACTGCTGGGTTTTTGCGGGGTGGGTTTTGGATACAGAGGCAACGGCCCATGAAGGCACAGATGAGTGGAGGACACTCAGGTCTGAAAGGGACCACTCTAAGCAAAGTGCTCTGGTGGCATCAGCCCTGCACCTACTGACTTAGCTGGACAAAGACACACTCATCAGAGCGGACAGATGGACACAACTGTATCTGGGGGTTTCAGCAGTGTCTCCTGATGGCCCTGTGCTGCCGAGCTAAGATGGCTTCCATGTACCTGTGTCTGTGGATGCACTCTGTATTTAGTTCTACTAAAATTGCTCTTGCTGGCCGTGCTGCAGAAGCAGGCGGGAACAGCCCTGCCAGCAGGCCCCACGTGAGCAGAGGGCCCCCGGTATCCCTGCAGGGCCGCGCAGCTCTGCATGGCTCGCCAGAAGGAGTGCCGGTGTTGCTATGGTTTTCTCTTTTGTTAAATTCCCGTACACGTCAGCACAGGCCCTGCTGTGGAGTGTAGCTGACTTCATACACCCTGCTCAATGCCAACTGCAAAGCGACATGTTACAGGTCAAGGGCCCGATCCTTGCACGCAGGAAATATTCTCCTACATCAGTGCAGGGATTGTCACAGCCTGCAAGAATCAGACCCTGGGAGTGTAACATTTTAAGGGTGCAAAATGTTCACAGCGTGCTCGGCAGCAGAGATGTTACCAGATAGAAACTGTCGAAAGGCACCACTAGGGCTGAGCTGTGAGATGCGTGTTTTCTATGGGGTGCGGAGGCAATAGTCACCTGGACTGTGTTTCCCCCTGCAATGCTGCGTGAGTGCCAGCGTGAGGGTACCTGGCATATGCCCACGCAGCAGGGGCACTTCCCAGGGCCTGACACCTCTTTGGCAGAGCCAGGACTCTGAAAAGCAGAGCGTCTTTCCTTACTGCAATAAGATCCCTCTCTGACAAGGGCTGCAGCCCTGCTGCAGGGGCTGCTGTGGGCTCCTCGGGTGATGAAAGCTGGGGGTAGACCCAACTGGACCCTAACGCTCTGCCCACCATTTACACCAACGTGATAGAGAGGGGCACTCCCTGGGTTTTCCTGTGAGGCATCTTCCACTCGCATGAGCCCTGGCAAACGCCACTGAGCAGCCATCTGCGCACTCTTGGCTGCATAGCGTGTCCCCCGCAAGGGCTCAGAGCGGAGGAACAGCCGCTTCACATGCCACACGCTCCCAGTGTGAGATACCATGATGCTTCAAAGCCAGGGATAAACCAGGTCTCCCTTCCAGCAACCTACCCCAAAAGTGCTTTGTGTGAAATTCCCCTGAATCAACGCAGGGCAGTCCTCGGCTACAGGAAATCCACTTTTCCCACAGAAAGTGAAAGGCTCATCTCTGGGCTCTTCCCTCTGCAACCAGAACCAGCTCTGGGGCAATAAATGGTGAGAAATTGCCAGCGGATGAGGGCCAGCATAACATACTGCCATATGCCTTACTCCATGTTGCCCTGCTCCCTCTCACCCCAGTGCTGAGGATTAAAGCACCCAGTGAGGAAGCTGAGGGAGCAGGCTGGGGCTGGCAGAAGGAACCAGCAGCCATGATGGAGCCCAAACAAGTGACAGAGGCAGCGGGAAAGCATGAGGCAGCAGATATCACATGAGGAGACAGCTGTACCTGCTAGGGCTGTAGCGGGAGTAACTGGGGCTCCGACGAGGCCTTGAACTCCTGCTCCCAGGACTTTTTTTGCAGGATTTGGAGGAATAGCTGGGGGAATGTGAAGAAGACCTAGGGATAGGCAAGAACGATAAAAGAGTTAAAGATGCTGGAGGGTGAGGCTATACCAGACTCCTCTGATTCTGGGCTCATGGGGTGAAGAGATGCCCCATATTTCATGGTCTCAGCTCAGCTCTGTGTGGCCAACACAAGTGAACATGGTGAACACAAGCCATGTGGACCTCTGGGCACCCCCCAAACTCTTATACCTCCTCCCGCAAGGAGCCTGCCAGCCTGCAAGAGTTAGACATTGCCCAGGATCACAGAGACAGCCGTTTTAGCTGGCCTTACCTCTTTCCTGAAGAGCAGGACCTGCTTCGGGAGTACCTGGGAGAAGCCTTGTGGTGTGAGGAACGGGAGTGGCTGGAACGGCTGGAGCCGCGGGAGGATCTGCCCGTGCTGGTGTACGACTCGCTGCGTGAGCATGGCCTTAGCGGGGAGCTGTGGGTTGGGGACGGGAGGAAGTTTTGCTTCTTTTCCTCTGAACAGCTGAGACACAAGGACAGGCACCCTCTGTGAACATATATTTGGATAGTCATTGAAGCTGTGGCTGAACCGGGACTGGTCCCTGGCTGAGGGGAGCACCACACTCCAGCCAACAAGTACTCCCATCCTCCCTTTCCCCAACTGGGGATAAAGAAGACCTCCTGGCTCCCCAGGCTGCTGTTGCATGAGACCCCATGTGGGGGGGTCAGAGCCCAAGAGCTCACCCTCCAGGCTGTGCCAGGGAAGGGCTGTGGAAGAGGTCTCGGGTGGCACGAAGGGCAGCTCTTCTGCCCCACGCTCAACAAACCAGAGGTGTCTGGTTGGCAGAGCCTGGGTCCAGCCAGCGAGCGGTGCAGGTCCTGGGGAGGGAGCGAGGTGAGAAGAGCTGGAAAAAGGGAAAGCCAGAGCATGGCAGGGCAGGGGCCTGTGCTCCAGCCTGGCTGTGGAGCAGCACCAGCAGGCATGTCCCATTGCCTTTGAACAGGGCTGCATTAATTCCTCCGCTTCCAGAAGTGCCCTGGGATGAACTGGTGTGAGAGCCCAGCAGCACGGCAGCCTCCCGACAGCCAGAGCCAGCTGCAATCCCAGCTCCACCCATGTGAAGGCAGAGTTATCCCACTGGACTCAACATGAAAAGTATATACAGCCCTAAAATTTTACCCTCTGGCTGAAAATTGAGGGCTTGTTCTTCCTAAAACCAATTCCCCTGGCTTCCTTTCCTCTGTCCTTCAGTGCTCCCAGCCCCGGACCACATCCTGTCTCTAACTTTCAGCATTTAAGACCCGAGGGCCTGAGCTGGAAGAGCTCCTTAACACCACTGCCTGAGCAAAGCCTCGGGTACCCGCCACCGCGCTTCAGCGCCTCCATCCCCAACATCACCTGGCAAACCCCCAGGAACGGGAGGTGGTGATGGAGGCTGGCATCTGCTCCCCCCTCTTGATGATGACTGTGGCACTGGATGGTGATTTGACTCCTGTCCTTGGCCCTGATGCCCCGTGGCCACAGCACACAGAGCTGCTGCTGTGTTATCCCACACCTGTCCCTCCCTGTGCTCCCCACCTACAGGAGATGCTATCCTGTCACCCAGGACCAGTCCTGAACAAGCTGGAAAGGGGCAGGCTGGATTTGGCTCGTTGGATAGGTGAAAGAACAGCCTGTACTGGTTTTAGCAAAAATGAACCCCGCTCCCCTTCCCCACAGTAAGTGGAGGGGGAGAATTAGCACGGCAACCCCCTGATGTACCTTTCCAGACTTTGCCCAGAAGGGCCAGCAACTCCTTTCTTTGACATGGTCATGTCTGCCTGAGCAGGGCTGCGTTCAGGACACGGCTTGACCCAGGGCCAAACCCTGCATTAGCCACATTAATGCCAGAAAAGCCGGCACAGGCAATGCCCAGGGGCGGGATGGCTGGGGTTTCATCCTCCTCCTCAGGCTACAGTATGGGTCATTGCTGGGTTGTAGACTCCAGACTGGCAAGACCGTGGGTCCGATTTGTATCTAACTGCCTCCAGACCGCAAAAACCTCCCTGCCAGCTCACCACTGCAACCAGCGAGCGGGCAGGAGATACAGAGCAACAACGTACCAGGTATTTGGCTGCCAGCAGCAGCTACTGGTAATCACTGACCTTCGGTCTTGTCCCTGGGCATCTGGAGACAGATTTTCCAAAGCTGTTCCCTTGGTCTGGGAAAAGCAACTGGTGAAGGAATTTCCTGAATCAGAGCTGTTATCGCTGTTGGCCAGTTTGGGCTTCCCGGACGAGAAGGCATGGCCAAAGCCATCATGGACTAGACTTCTTTTCTCCTGGCTGTCCTTTGACCTGGATGAGCTCGTTTGAGTGGAGGGAGGGGAGGAAGTATCGTTTCCTGAGTCATATTCATGATACTCTCCGTTCTGGCTGGCTAGGTTGCCAGGCGGGCTGTCTGTTTTGGTAAAGAGGTCAGCAGAAGACCCTGACTGAGAGATCTGAAAGCAAAAAAGCCATTTGGCATTGTTTGAACGGTTTTTAGGGGGGAGTTGTTTTTGGTTTTACTTTGCTTTTTTTTTTTTTTTTAAATAAACCCAGAAATTTTACCATCATGATGCACTGAAACGAAAGGAAAGAAACAAAGGAAGAAAGAAAGAAAGAAAAAGAAAAAGAAGAAAGAGGAGAAGAAAACAAAAGCACATATCCCTGAAAGAAATCCACAGTAAGAAGAAACTTCTTTTCCCCCTGCTATGATAATGGGAAGATTTAGAGATCATGCAAAGAGTATCAGCATGCGATTCATGTTAAACAAAAAGAGTTCAACAACATAAACGGGCAACCAAAGAACCAAAATAGCTAATTAAATAAAAAAGGTGTAACAGAGGACAAAGCCCTTATTTAACCTTAAAGAGAGGGAGGGGGGAAAAAAAAAAAAAGAAATGGGAATATACATATAAAAGCCCTACATAATCCTTGGAAAGAAAACAAAAATGAAACAAAATCTTAAATGAGGGAATTTTTTAAGCTTCTTTAATAAAGAGGCTGAATGAATGTAAGTAAAATAAGCAAAGAAAAATCAAATCAAATCAATTTAAGGGCTTCTGTACAAAGTAAAAACTGGCAAATAAACAAGCTTATCACTTTGAAACAAATAAAAAAGAAAAAAAAAAAGAAAAAAGGAGGGGGAGGGAAAAAAGAAAAATCCCTCAGGAAATAAAAGGTATACAGATATTTCTTTGTGTGCTTTTTTCCCCCTGAAGAAGATATAGCTAATGCGCTCAAGTGACCTCTAATAAATTCCCTGGTGTCTTGCGGATAGCATCCACTTACCCATCAAGAACTCCTCCTTTAGTAGGTAAGGTGTAAGAAAAAAGGAAGAGCGGGCAACATAAGTCCATCATTAGAGTCTCAAATTACATGAAAAAAACATAAACCCTCTCTTCAATCCACACTGCCAACTGTTCGCTCGCCTCCTCTATGCAAATGTCATGACTGTGTTTGTCTCCTTGCTTGTCTCACTTATTAGTCATTTTTGTTTCCTTCTGCTTTAAATTAGGCCGTCCAGCCCATTCCTGGGGGCTGGTGGCTTGTGCTGAAAAGTCACAGCTTGCACTAAATCCCCTTGGGTTTCATGGAAGTGACAAAGGGAACTCAAGTGAGAGAAGAAGTAAAAAAAAAAATAAAGTAGAGGAGGAAAAGTTTCCCCCCCCGCGCTGCGTTGGAGACCTATGGGGAAGGAGACGACAGCTGTGCTCCTGCCAGCCTCTGCGTGGGGGTTCAGCCATACCCTGGCTGGGTTTTGGTGGGTTGCTGAACCCAACGGGGTCAGCAAGGACCCCAAACCCACAGTGGCTGTCCTGGGCAGGGCTGTTGTCTGGGACCCTGAGCACCATCAAGGGGATTTACATCATTTGAGTATCTTACAGTTCAGTTTTAATTCCACTGGCATTTGCCTGAGTCAGTCCAGGAATGCACCGGCACTGGGAGTGATGCTGCGTTAGTGCTAACATCTGCCCTTACAATGGCGTGAGAATTAGGGCCAAACGCAGACCCAGCATGTCTGCACGTTCATGTGGCCGCCTCCTCTTTCACTCAGATGCTCTGCTCTCCTCATTCCCACCCATAAGGTTTGCTCCAGGGTCCTTAGAGTGCAGACACATACGTTTGGTTCCCCCCATTCAGGATAGTCCTCCAACGCGATCCCAGCAAGCTGTACTCCCTCAAACACCTGCGTATGTCCTCACGCTGCGTTCTGGGGCACACAATGCCTTCCCTCTACACCACGGTCTCCACACTAGGGACCTGGGCCGTGCCTTTGCAAATCTGGGTTGTTCTAAGCTGAGAAAACCGCATTGCAATGGTGGTAATATCTCACGGAGCAGAGGAGACTTGGATCAGCTGTCACACAGCAGGGAGGGGACCAGTCGCTTTGGAGAGCTTAGCCCTGGCCTGGCTGGCACGGGGACAGGGCTCTTTCTCATCCACATCTGGGGCTACAGACCCAACCTGTGTTACTGTTTACATGGTGCTCCTTCATGCCGTCAGATGGTGCCTTCACGTCTACCCTCCTGCCAGTGGCATCTGATCTGTGTCCCCGGCTGAAACCAGAGCAGAGCTACTAACACACACAGCGGCTCTCAGCACAGTCTGCGGAATGACAACTGCCCACAACATCCTCATGCTCTGAAAACACCTGGAGTCAGAGGATCTCCAAGTACTTCCTACTGTTGCCAGAGAGAGAATCATTACTGTTTCTGGGACAAGGGACAGAGAGACAGGAATCAGTTCATCCCAGCAGATCCATCCTAGAACTGGGGACTCCTCCATCCCCACCCCATATTAACTTCTAAGCCACGCTCAGTTGTAACTTGGAGACATTGAGAACCCCAGCAGTAGTAATGAAGTGGTCTTTTTTCACTAGCCGACTTGTACCTTCAATGCAGAAGCCCTGGACAGAGCAGAAATATCTCCCAAATGTTCCCAACTAGGAAAGAGTAGACACACACACCGCAAGTCCTCATTTCGGCATCTGGTCCTGCTCCTTACTACTTCTCAGCTCTAGCACTTCTCTAACAGTCCTTGTTTACTCCAGTAGAAATTGGAATGTCAAAGGAACATAAGAGAGCCAGGTATCCGGCTGTCCTCCATTTTTAATCAATTCTTTCTGAAACTCCGATGCCACATCCAGAGCCCTGAGACAACTGGCCTCCTTGCTATGAATGACTGCGCTCTCCCCAGCCACATCCCAGAAGGGACAGGGTTGCGCTTTCAAATGAGCACCAGATTTTTATTATTTTTTTTTTTTAAAGATGTGTTATGGTTTGCATTAGGATCAGAACCCTAACCAAGAGACAACCAGCTTTCGACCACCTTTAATTTACAGGCATAAAAGCACCATGTGAGGTATGCCCTGGCTGCAGAGGTAGGAAAGGAGTGGGCATGGGACTGCTCCAAGGGACACTGTCCCCAGCATCACATGCACAAACACCTCACTTCTGTTCCCTCCCAGTCTGAACCAAAAGGCCTTTATTTCTGCCAAGAAATACAGCAGTTTCTTGGCATTTCTAAACTAGCTTTTAAGACTGCTGTTGGGACGTGGGATGTATGCTCTTGCTTTGCCTTCGCTGAAGTCTACCTTCAAAGTAGCAACGGTTGTCAGCACATCCCAAAATCTGTCAAGTCACTGGGGGATCAACAAGCTCCTCTGTAGCCCAGCGTCTGTGGCAGCAGCATTCTGGGAAGATGCAACATGGATATCTGTGAAATACAGAGCCCAGAGCCCTTGTGAGGAGCGGAGGGTCTGGCCTGGGCACCTCACAGGTGCCGAGGGGAGCGACAGCAGCTTCCCAGCCCCACCATCTGGAGGCACCAGGCTGGAGCCTGTAGCTTCCTGCAAGCCCCGGGGGAGATTTCTGTCCTGTGGCAAGAGCCAAGACAAGTCTCAGGATGCTTAACTTGCCTGTCTGCTTGGAGACATAGCCCTCATCTGATGACCCTGCCTTTGCTTCTGGTCCCATTTTGCTGCATCTGAAAGGCACACCAGCCACACGAGATGGATATCAAACGCCACCTCTGAAAACACTGCGCAGAGCTCAATTGAATTCTAATGGCTTTTTATTTTTCTAGGGTGTCTTAAAAAGAGTCTGCTCTTTCATGAATCTAATTTTCTTTATGTGAACATTTGGATTTTTTCCCCCTCTCTAATAAGTAATTAAATAATCTCAGTGAACTTTGCTTTCTCCAGCTTTCAGCAGGGGACCTACTGCTGCCCTCGAGGGAACCCAAGATATATATTTATTGGATTTTTTTTTGTTTCAAGTCATTATTTAATCAAGATGAAGGGGGAGTAGAAACGAGGCCCTCACTCATACTCCAGACTGTAATTTTGAGTGCAATCCTAGACCAAGAGGCAGTGCAGTCTAATAGGTTACAAAAATACAATCACTACTCGTCTTCCAATTAAACCGAACAAGTCCATTTACTGTGGTGCAAACAGCCCTGAGGCAAGAGATGACTACATATATTCTCAGCTATAAGGGGACTGAGACCCATCAATGAGCAACGTGACACAGCCTCACTTATATTCTTTCTTGGGTCTTTTTTTCCTCTTGTTCTGCCATTCACTTCAAAGTGGAGTTAATGTCTTTTTCAGAGGTGCATAACGTCGCCCTTTCTCTCTTTTTCTGTGCATTGTAATAATGAAAGGAACAAAAAACTTGTGTCAATGACCCTGGCAAGCCTTGCTTGCCCAGCAAGGGCCCAGCAGACATCTGCCGAGGAGCCGCTGGCGTGGGGAGCAGCACCTGCCGAGAGGGGCTGCTTCGGGGAACGATGCCCTTTGCCTGGTCTGGGGTACCTCCATCTTCCAGAGCTGCGCCTGGGGGTAGGCCTTCGCCTGGGGAAAATAGGCACACTTCTGCTGATGATTTGCCCCAGCTGAAAAGCCAACCGCTTATAAAGGGAGTGAAAAACATAGCGGTGCTCTAGGGATACAATAAAACCCCTTTTTGCACAATTATGAATCCCTCACTCAAGGAGTATTGAGTGGAAAATATGCTTTTTTGGGTTTGGTTTTTTTTTTCTAGGTGGAAAGTTCAGGGTGAGGCTTTCTCTACCACAAGGGCTAAAAGCTGAGTCCGGGAGCGTGGAGGCAATGACACAACTCTCCCTGCAAGGTCAGAGCTTGGGTTGTTTGGGGCTGCACGGCAACACTGCTGAGCAGCCTGGCTCACAGATCCACGGCTGGGGGTAAATTCCTGGAAATGCCAGGCAAAGGTTTGTTCCTTTGCAAAGAACTTTTCAGCCTGCTGGGGTGCAGCCAGCGTCATGGGACGCAGGTCAGTGGGTCCCCAGCTCGGCTCGGGCCAGGCTGGCACTGCTCTGGAGCAAGGGTTTGCCTTCCACTGCCTCCTTTGGTACCTGGAGTACAGCACAGCCCTCCACGGCTGCACGTATCCCTCCTTCACCCTGGGCTGCTGGCCTCCCTGCGGTCCCAGCACCGAGCTGTGAATTTACTGGATGATGAGCAGGGGTAAACGTCAATCCCCTGGCTGGGAGGACAGGAAAAGCAAAAAGAGAACAACTTCCATATTTATGGAAGGCTTTACCTTTCTGTTCTTCAAGGGCCCTGTTTGTTGTCGGAAAAATGATGCCTAACAGTTAAAATAGTAGCTTTTCCTACGTGAACCAAAACCCAGGCTAGAAAACAGTGAGCAACAGCAAGCCAACACGCAGGTCTGCTACAAGGTTCCCCGAGCCCTCCTGCACACGCCAGCCCCAGCCCCTGCACAGCATCTCCCCCGCTTCGACGTCTCTGCAGACACATGAGCACAAAACCGAACAGCGCCATTTGGAACGATCGTACCCCACTGAGCCTCACTGAAAATTTGGCTCAAGCCTATGTTAATTTGTGACATCGTAAACGAGTTTCAGTGGAAGTAAAGGAGCTGGCAAGGCAAGCGTATGCGGCGTACAGTTATCTTCATCAGGTACAACAAAAGCAATTATATTCATACCCTGCAGGTATTTATATTGCACTGCTCAACTGAAAGCACGGTGGCACGTAATATATCTTTATCAGTGTGGAATAAAGTGTCTGCAGCGGGTTAGGGGTATTCTGTTCAAAAATAGATGCTACGTATTACCCACAGTTTCTGTGTGTGCTGAGGCACAGTCCCGCAATCCTGTTCTCGGTAGGTGGCTGTTGCAGCTGCATGGGATTAAAGGGAGAATGAGAGGGGGAAGCTTGGAAATTCGCTGCCAAAAAGAAAAGTAGCAGGGAACTTCGGAGTGTTTCTGCATGTGAGCATGCATCAACGTACGCATGAAGGCAAGATGGAAAGAAGCAGCAAGGTAGGTGCATGGGCAGGGCATTCTTTTGTATCGTTTATCCCTCATAAATTACAGGCAGACCTAGTTAGAAAGTGTGGCTGTTCCAGTAGAAAGGAAGGAAAGCCAGCCAAGGGGGTGGGGAGGGAGGCAAAACTGACCACAAAATACTTCAGTTTTTCAGAAGAAAAAGAATATAGACTAAAAATTGCCTTAAAAGGCAAAATCTTTGATTTGGAAGTGCTATAACATTACCTGATGGGAGTTTGTGTGTTGTCTCTCTGGGTCTCTTCTGCATATTGGGATCTTCCCTGGACAGCCCCTTTCCTTTGGGGATACGACAATGCTTCTCCCCAGGTAAGGATGGTTTGGCTTGGAAGCCCAGGGAGTGTGACACATCAGCCTCCACAGAGGACTGAAACGTGGCATTTTTGCATCCCAATTCTGGAATTTTCCCCAAAAATCTGCTCTTTTACAGTAATTTAATTTTGATAAGTGATCAATATTTTCTGCAAGAGCACATTTTCATTTCATAACACATGCAGACTGCTCTCAAAGTAGATTCTGACAGAACTAAGCTTATTTACAGAGCAACCATTTAGCTCACAAAAGGAGAGGCATCAGAGAGTTGTGTGTAGTCATTAATAAATGAGACTAGAAGTTCCCATTCTATTTTTCCTTTGCCAGTTTTGAGTACCTGATATTTAATGACCTTACTCAGAAAAAATTCAGGGGCAGCACTTAACCAAGGGCTTCAATTTAAACAAGTGCTTAAACGTTCTCTTGAGTGACGTCCCAAGAGAACACACTTCTTTTGGGGAGCAAAAAGGGCACTAGTGGGTTGCACAGTAAAGGTACTTATACTTTTTAGTCTTTGAAATATTTCCCTGTGTTATTAACCCTTACTAGAAAGAATACAGCAGGGGCCTGATGATTTTTACTTTGCTACTATCACTATAATGCTCCGATTTCCCCTGCCCTGCAGCTTGTGTGCTCATTTACCCCGAGTGAAGCGAGTGGAAAGGGGAGTGCAGCATGCTTGAGTTTAGCTCATTTTAAAGCTTTTACAATTTTAAATTAGAGTTTACTCTTGCTCAGGGAAGAGAACAGCTGGCAGTCGGCCTCACAGGACCCAGGGAGCCTGGCTTCAGAGAGAGGAAACCTAGTACCAATTAAAAACCAGGCTTAGACTTGAAAACATTTATGTAAAATACGCAGCTTGAACCAAAAAAAAAAAACCCACCCTGGTACACGATGCAGTCTTTGGCTGGTTGTTTTTTGGGAGGAGCTCTTAAGTGATTTCTACACCGCAGGCTCATGGCAATAAAAGCTTCATAGTTGTTATTCTTTCTTTACACGTGCACATATACACACGCATCTAAGCGGGGTGTGCATGTTCTGCTATTCACTCTACCTTATATGGTTTTATAAGCAATGATTCACATATGCACTACGCACTCAGGAGATGTATATGACGAGAGGAAATATGCATATCTACAATGTTGAGAGACAGCTTGTGCCTGTGTGTACCCACACGTAATCTCCGTGTATTTTGATTGGAATGCTGCCTGTGCAGGTGAGCGGATAAAGTCTCTCCTCTTGCTGGCACTATCTATCTCATATCTGATGTAGCTACTGTGGATGGCTGAGCTATTTCCAATTGATGACTGGGTGTAAAGGAGAAAAATCAGTTCCCTGGTATATACCGCTTTGGGGCTTGGAGGGCTCTACTCAAGACACCTCTAACGTTACACATCCACACACACGAGTACCGGATTCTGCACTGCCTTGAGTCCTATGTAGCAGTTTCTCTCTCCAGAATGCCTATCAGATACTAACGCCACAATCAAAGAGCATCACACCTCTGCTTTGCAACTACTGGGAACAAAGGGGAAACGTGCCATGGAAAAGGAAGGCTTCATATCAATCTGTGTCTAATATTTCTCTCCATCTCTTGCTCCCTCAGTTCCAAGGCATATAATATATCATCTCTTTCTATGTATACTGAAAAACATCCCAAGGCACTGAGCCTGATTTTTACCCTCGGCTGAACATGTGGTTCCTGTTAACATCAATGGGAGCTGCTCATAAGTTCTGAATTCGGCCCCTGGGCTTGTCAGTCCAGAGCAACAGTGATCCTAGAAGGATCCTGATTGTCAGAAAACATCCCCTGCCGATAATCACCAACTCATTAATTGTAAATGTTTCTTTTGTATGTGTTTGATTCCCTTTCTTCCCCTGAAGGACTAAACTTTTGGACATGAAGACCAGTGAATTAAGTTCACATCCAGCTGAGCAAGGACTGCATGACAAACTTTCCTGTAAAATATCATTGCTCGAGGCCACTTTTTTTTTTTTGTTAAATGTCCTCAATTTATTATTCATAGGCTAAAGCCTTTGCAATTTTTTCCCTTCTGCAGCCCCACCCTGGGTGTGAAAGTGCTGAAGAAAGGAATGACTTTAAATATATTGGAGAACAGCATCATTAATAAATAATACAGCTTTAACCAACTTTGTCTAACATTGCTATAATTGAGTTATAAAAATTTCATATCAGATTTCTTGCCCAGATTCCTGTGGCTAGTTCAAGCAAAGCAGCACAGTGTGTAATACTTACTACTTCCTTAGGAGACAGGAAGCTGTAGAACGGGAGAGTTTGGCTGGCTTTTTGGCTGGCCTGAACCTCTGCAGAGGAGCTTTGCTTTGCCGTGATCTTTGAATGGTGCCGGGAGCGTCTTCGCCGTGTTTTATGCCCTTCCTCCCGAGACCTGGCTCTGTGCCTCCAGAAGACATGAATAGCCAAACCATTATTCCTCAGTATTGCAGTAGCGCCCATTACCAGCTCCATACAAACCAGCTCTGTGCTAGGCTAGCTTGTAGGAGGTCTTCCACATGTGGAGTCATGATGGAGAGAAAAGGGATATTTTGCTTTTCTAGGGTTTTTGGAGGTGGGGGGTTTTTGTTGTGGGTTTTGGGTTTTTTTTTTGTTTGGTTTTTTTGTTTGTTTTTAATATTTTGCATCCAAGCTTTGGACCTTAACCTCAAATTTCAGCTCCAGTTCATGATTTTATGGTGGCTCAAGGCAAACCATACTTTCACGCAGCCTCGAATACATCTCCAAGGGAAGACATGCTCTGCTCTTGCATGAACACCCCTCCAATTACTGATTGCATTCCTTCCCCCACTGATCATCAGCTTTTCATAAGAAAATCCATGGTAGTTAGGAGGAGTGAAGTGGGAGAGCAGGGGTGGTTTGTTCATACAATCAAGTGCTTTCAGAAAATGTGAAACATGAACTCGTGATGAGTATAGACTACGGGACTTGCTATTGCAGTGATGCCGAGTCTAGCACCAGCATCCACTTAGCTGGCCCCAGGATGCATCTGTCATCCACAGGACTGAGATTTTAATCAGGTCAAAGACAGTGGCTATAGAATGCCATGGGCAGATATATTTCCACTGCTAAGACCAAGTTTAAGGGTTTCCTGGGACATCAGCAGTACAGAGCCCTTGGGCTGGGGAAGGGAAACTAAGCTGGAATCAGCTGTCGTGGGTTGATCATCAGCCATGAGGATTAGAAGTGACTGCTGGACTGAAAAGCTGCAGCCACTGCTCCTCGAGCCAAAACCTTTCTATGGCAGAGACCACAAGAAACTCAACCCCCAGTATGTGACATAGCTGCTACCAGAATGGGACGTGGCTCTGCAGAGTCTGGGGGTCACACAAACTATTGCAATCACATCCTTGAGCCCGCTGGGAAGCGTTGCAGGACACCCAACTCAGGGAGCAGTGACGTTACCTGCTTCGGCAGCTGGGGGAGTGGGAGTCTGAGCTCTCTGAGCGAGAGTGGCAGTGGCGGTGACGATGGCGATGAGATTTCCGGGTGCGCCCACGGGAGCTTTAAGAAGCAGAGAGGAAAACCACCGTTAGCTAGCAGGCTGGGGGGCGATGCAAGAGCCAGCAGCTGGAGGCTGAAGTCAATAGCATTCAAATCAGAAAAGAGCTCTGTGTTTTAAACCAAAGCGAGTAGAGCATGAAACATTGTGTGGAACACCAGGGAATGAGAAATTCTCCATCCCTTTGTCGCTACACTGACATTAAGGCAAGCCGTCTTACCCAGATCTAGGCTAGCATTTTAGCTACAAGCTCTTAGGTTGGCTCAGTAGCCCGCTGGGGGAAGATCTACGGACTAGCATGCAGGAGTGCAGCAGACAGCACCAATCCTTTCTGCTCTCAAGACCTTAAAGAGCTGTGTGCTTGCCCTTCATCCTGCAGCCTACCCTGGGACGGCCAGGGACCTTCTCATTGCTGAGCCTTGTGGGGTGAGCACTGTCCCTCCGGGCAACCCATCCCAAAGCTCCAAACCCTCCCATTTCTTGCTCCAACCCTCTCTGTAGCGCAGGCTCCTCGTTAAAGAGCAGATGCAGAAGGACAGGCTCCAAATACAGCACACTCAGTAACAGCCAGCCTTCCCCCTCTAGGTGGGGGGGTCTGGCCAGTCCTGGGGGCAGCTTTCACAGTTGCTATATAAACACAAAGCTTCCCTAAGTGCAGCCTGTGTTATGCATGGTTCCTGCTTGAGGGGCAGGACCATTTTACCTGGCTTCTTATAGGCGTCCAGTCACTACTGCTCCCTTTTCCGACAGGGCCACAGCACAGTTACCGGCAAACCGTGCGCACAGGGACCCACGTTCAGTGCCCTGCTGTGCTCATTTTGCTCCATTCAGGCTATTGCTGATGGATTACCCGGCCCTGCTACTGAAGGGCTGCTGTTGCCTGTGCCAACAGGTGAAGTCCGGCACACAGACAGCAGGGTGATGTGGGTGGCAGGCTACCTGTCACCTTCTGTGCCCATTCCCTCTCATCGCTGCCCACCGCAGCGGTTGTTTTAGATCTGGTAGCGTAACTGCTCAGGCCGGCATCGCTGCGCCAGCAGGCAAAGCTAACGATGGGTGAGCTGGCAGGAACAGTCTGGTTTCATGACCACACTATACCAGTCACTGACAGCACTAATCTGACCTGCTTGGACAGCATTTAGCAATTTGCCGCTATAAAAATCTCAGCGGATCAATTGCTTGAGAACAGCACCTCCTTTAAGACAAAAGGGCAGCCTCCAGGGCAATTGCTTGAACTCCGCCTGGCTGTTTCCTCTGATGCTTTTCAAACCCTATGGTTATATTTTTTAAAAACTTTACATTTTGGGATCCTCCTTCCTTATTTCCATGCAGCTGAAATCAGCAACACTGAACATCTCTCCCTCACATGGTGGATTTGTGTGAAAATCTCCGCATTTGCTCTTCACCCTCTGCATCAGTCCCTCCAGTTTAAGAGTTTTCCCTTTCCGCAGGAGGAAAAACTGGTCCTATGTGATTTAGATAACCAGTAGCTCAACACAAAGATAAGCCAAAGCAGCGTGATTATACAAAAATCCTGATTGCAGATGGCTCATGGGATCTATCCGATCCACACCCGGGAGCAGTAAGAAGGTTTGCAGAATCCGGGAGTGGCTCAGCTCTGATTTGTGAGCTGAGGGCTAAAAAGCCTTGGCTGGTTTATCCCCAAAGACCAATTCCAGCAGCTCTTGTTCCCCCAGGTCAGCGCATACCAGCAGGGCATCCGATCTTTGTTTTAACCACACCGTTAGGCTACTGCATGCTGGCCAGTGCCACGTTGGGTGGAGGAGACGCCTGCTTTTACCGACAACATGGGAATCCTCAGTTTTACCACCGAGATTTCTGGGTGCATAGCAGCCCAGTTTGAGGAAAAAAAAAAAAAAAAAGGNAAAAAAAAAAAGGTGGCTGTGCTACTGAACATGCAGAAATCATAGCGAAAACAAGATGGGCTTTCTGCGTGCAATAGAGATGGCCCATGCAGGCAGCACAACGTGCTCTGCATCTCATGGATTCCCAATCTCTTCAGTCCCAATGCATACTGGGGTGACACTGGCAGTGTCAGAGGTTATTGTCCCTCTGTCTGCTTTCTGCCTGAGAGCTAAAAGTTGTGTTGGGAAGAATTAAAGGGCAGGTCCTACTAAATCCAAACAAACCAGCAGATTTCCATCTGCTAACTCAGTTTCTGTCTCTAGTAGTGTCCCAGCAGAACCAACCAGGGGTTTGGTGCGCAGAGTTCAGCCCCAGAACAGTTTTCTTGCTCTAAAAGCAAGTAAGAAGCCGCAAGTTCTCCAAGGAGAAGACAGAGAAGGGAGTGAAAAACAGAGAAGGCTTACAGGCCTTCCTGCCAGCCCTGAGGAACCACCTTTTATACCATACCCCTTGATTGTCTGTCTCATAGGGCAAGGATTGTGCTCTGCTATCAGTCCAGGGCAGGTGGGAACCTCAACCCCAGATTTTTGCAACCTCCATCACCTCCAAACAGTCCCTTTTCTTCCCTATCCCCCATTGCCTCCTGCTCCCATTCAGATATTTGGCTGTATAGTATACCATGAGTAGCCCCGACTGTAACCTCCAAGAGCAGCAAACAAGGAGGCGCTAAAGCCCTTCTCGGTAAGCGTGCCAGCCCGCTCTTTGGGCAGTGGAGGCTGTGGGACCCTGCGCTCGGCAGATTTGAGCTCATCCTCTCATGCTGCCCTCACCAGAATAGCTGGAGTCTCTGCTCAGGGCTGCATGAACAAGACACTGTACATCCCTGAGATACAAAGAAAGTACTGAATGAGGTGGCACTAAAGAGAGGGAGAGGAAAGATCTCCAGCCTCTACAAACCCTTTCCCATTCCAGCAAAACCAGAATTGCTGGTTTTAGCTGCAAAATAATCCTGAGAATTGCTTAGGATTGCACAGCCAGCATTAGCTCCGGGGGACCCACCACACCAAGCACTTCCTAGCCCCGGAGCTCTGCACAGGCAGAGCAGGGAACACCATGAATCACTACTTACTGTTTTTTGTGTTTTCTTTCTTCCTTTCTCTTACTTTTGGGGCTTGAAGAACTAAATAAGAAATGGCTAATTAATTCAGAGATTTCTGTTCTGATAAAAAGCTGCACAATCACACATCAATGTTACAGCTAGATTGCCCAAGAGTGTGCAATAAAAGTGAAAGGGATTAATGATTCTGCCTCAGCACAGGGGGTCCGAGTGCCTGCTGACAAATCTAGTTCATGCGCTTGGCCAAAAAGGATCCTTAAATGGATCCACCATCCTGGTGGCTTTGCATTTTCCATAGAAGATGAATACTTCTTGATATTGTACGCACACATGCTAGAATCGGGAGAGTTCTTCCAGTACACACCTGGAAAGCCACTGACTGAATGTTTCAAAGGTGGGCAGTGCTGGGGGATGCCATACTGTTTGCAAACAAAACCGCAAGGGAAATGAAGACTCAAGATGCAGCATCGATGCAACACGGATGAGGTTGCCAGGGGCTAGGTTATACCAAGAAGTCTTTTCCAGTTATGGGCTTGATTGCACAGGTTGGGCTGAAGACCTGATTCCTGTGGGGTTTGAGGAACGCATAAGGCTGAATAGGGAGAGGGTAGCCCCAGGCCCACAGAGGATGGAGGGAGCCAAGGGGATTACACATGGCGACACAGAAGAAATGTATCTTCTGCCTCCACCCGGTGAGCATCAACCTTGTGAAATCTTGAAGAGACCATTGAAGTTATATTTCTAAGGGGCCACCCACACTTGCTCGACTCTTACCTGTGTCTTCTCTTCTTTGAAGATAACCTGCAAGACACAAATATGTACATTGAATACAGGGTCTCACAAAATTGGAAATTTGAATCAGAGACAATGTGGTTAGGCCTGGCTTTAGACTGAGCGCTGTGAGAAGACCTCATGTATGAGCTGGGCAGAATGGCCCTGGCTCTCCTTTAGCCAGCTGGCAAGGAGGCAGTGAGAAATGCTGGCGTGGTAGAAGTGACTAGCACACTTTACAAGTAGTTGAGATTATGATGCTCAGGATAACAAGTCTATAGATATCAGATACATCCCCTTCCCTGGTGGGTCCCTTTTCTGTGCTACTGCCTCCGCAGTTTTGCACTGCATTTAGTTTGAGGGGGCAGAGGCGAGTCCAGTCCCTGGGTTTCTGTATGAAGGACCAAGTAGCTGTCAAAGGAAGAATCATTTCTGTATAACTCCAGAGCAGCCTCACAGCCAAACCAGTGTAATACTTCTGTCTTGCCTCCTGGAGCATCCCTGGGATGACACAGGAGCCACCATGCTGGTGGTCCTCATAGAAAGCCCTGGGAGCACAGAGGACACTCTTCCTTGCAGCGAGGACTGGCCCCAGTACGCTGCACAGCCCGCTGTGTCCCATCTCAGCTTGGAGCACAACATCCTGCAGCAAACATGGCCTGAAGCTCTGCCTAGAGGGGCTGTGAGACTGCCTGTGCCAAGGCCAGTTGGGATCTGTAGGTGAAGTGGTACCAGCTGTTGTCTGGAAACAACCTCCATTGGTCACTGATGCTTAATGGTTTATCGTGCCTTTTGGGGCCAGCTACAGCTTATCCTTGGCTTGCAGGGTCATAAATGGGTACTGAAGGTTCAAGGCCAAGGAGCATCTGACCCAGGACTGCTGTCAGAGGATGGCATCCATAAAACAGCATAAGACTCCTTCCTTGGGAAGGAAGTATTTTTAAGGATTTTCTATATCCTTGTCTCTCCTCCTCCCTCTTTAAGAGTCAAGCTCAACTTTTCACCCTGTTACCCATTTTTTGATAGCTTCTCTCTTTGGTTCAATATACTGTAAATACATGAAATTTCCAAGGGAGATAGCATCCACTGNAAAGGAGTTTTTATATCCTTGTCTCTCCTCCTCCCTCTTTAAGAGTCAGACTCAAGTTTTCACCCTGTTACCCATTTTTGATAGCTTCTCTCTTTGGTTCAATATACTGTAAATACATGAAATTTCCAAGGGAGATAGCATCCACTGTTCTCCTCA
Organism: Himantopus leucocephalus; assembly: GCA_003993805.1. NCBI lineage: Eukaryota > Metazoa > Chordata > Aves > Charadriiformes > Recurvirostridae > Himantopus > Himantopus leucocephalus. The sequence continues at coordinate 12,554,424 of RSEF01000015.1, forward strand.
AATATTAGTTTAACAGTTGAGAGAAACCAGTGAAATATTTTCAATTTTAAAATTCAATCGTGCTTCTTAAATTAAAAATGGGCTTCAGAAGGGGAATGTGGAAGCAGTCACCCAGAGCTGGGAGGGAAGACCAAGACGTGGATGTGGGGAACTGGTGTGAGCCTTTCCCCAGTCCAAATGCTGACACTTTCTGCGGGCTGGAGGAGAAGGGAAAGGGACCTGTGCAAGCCTGAGCACCGATCCCATTGGCATCCCAGAGGATGGGAGCCATGAGGAACAGGACAGCAAGGGCAGCAGGCGGCGGCTCTGCAGACCTCACACTGATTCGGCTCATCTGCCTCTTCCCCACACCCCGACAGCGCATATCTATCTGTTTGCACTGGGTGTGCACTCCATTTCATACTCTCCTCACCCAGAGGGACACCGGGTCTGCCTCTCCTTGGCTGNGCAGGCGGCGGCTCTGCAGACCTCGCACTGATTCGGCTCATCTGCCTCTTCCCCCACACCCCGACAGCGCATATCTGTTTGCACTGGGTGTGCACTCCATTTCATACTCTCCTCACCCAGAGGGACACCGGGTCTGCCTCTCCTCGCTGTCCAGCTTTCACCTCCCCGTGGGGCTCTGCCCTCCGGGCGGCCATTATTAAGAGTCAGTCGTTTGACGCCTCTCTGTGCCTCCTGCACTGGGCAGTAATGTCTTCACCCCTTGTCCAAATTCCAGCCCCCCAACAGCCGCTGCCAGTGGGGAATTACATTTTCAAGGAGGAAAAAACATACCTGTTTCTTTTTCGCTTCTTGGAGCTTTTCTTTTTCTTCTTCTTCACAGGCGAGGGGCTGTAGGAGGGAGACCTGAGGAGGCAGGTGGGGTGGCATTAGGCTTGCCCACAGCCCTCCCTGGCCACCCCAACCCTTACCCGGCCACCAAGGGCATCTCCCCGCAGTGAAGAGGGGCCGGGGGCGCTCGGGGCCCCCCAGGATGGGCTGTGGGGTGAGCCCCAGCCTGGCCTCCGCCACCCCGAGGGGAGGGCAAGAAAACGGTGGCGCCTCCATGGGCCCGTGGAAACCCCCAGCCCCTCGTACCTCCCTGTAGGGTATCCAGCCTCCATTTTACACTGGATTTACACACACACAGCCGATGGCTGACTGTGCTCTCCTGCCCCACATGCCGCCATGGCCGCCCTCACCTCCTGCGCTTCTTGCGACCGGATTTCTTCTTCTTCTTCTTCCCCCGGGGTGGCGGCGGCGGCGCCCGCTCCTCATCACATGAGGGGCTGAAGAAGGGGGAAAAAACAAACAAAAAAATCATTTGTAATAATAAAAATATGACTGGATCAGCTCACATGGGACTGCTCTCCCCTGTTTGCTGCTGTCCCCACCTCAGGGACATCCAGGGCAGAGAGATCAGTTCCCATGGTGGACCAGGGGTGCAGGCGAGCACCTAATTACCCTCTAACGAATAATTTGGTCACAGTTTAAATGAAGTGTCTCCTCCATGGGTTTAATGGAGATATAATGAGACAGCTACTGTACGCCGCGGTGAAGCCGGCTGATTATTTAAAGCATGTTTGCTGAGGTTAACGACTCCGTAACAGATTTATAGGGTTTTTTTGCTCTTTGTAAATATGCTTTAAATAATTAATTGGCATTTAATTTGCATACAATAATTATTGCAAAGAGATGCATCTAACTGTAATAAAAGGCTTGACATGTTAAATAGCAATTGATTAGAAATATATATATTTATTGAGATGCTATGGTAATTTAATGAGATATGCATCTCTTACACAGTTGTTAAACCTTGGCAAAAAAAACTTCCTGTAAATTAATTTCTTTTTTAAACATACGATGCCGAATTACATTATGTTTCAATGAAAAGCAAATAGCGTGGTTAAATTAATTCAGAGCACTGGGCTGAAAATGTCAGGTACTCCGTGGCTACTCGTTAACCAAAGCGAATGCTCTTAAAGATGAGGGCAGCTGGTGGTGGCCTGTGGATCCCCATGTTGGTCCCCAAATCAGCCTGTGGATCCTCCAATGGCTCCGGGACCGAGGTTTGTGGGGGACACAACCAGCTCCCCAGGGCCTCTGCAAAATTGCTGTTGGAAACAAGGGTGCTCTTTTTTTTTCCCTTTTCCCCCCCCACTTCTGGCCCTGCCAGCAGGAGGAGCCGCTAGCAGGGAATGTGTGAAGGCAGCCCCGTGTTTGGAAAACGCTGTGGGATTTTCACTGCGGAAACAGGCCAAAAATTGAGCAGTTTTCTGCAGAAAGAACAAATGTTATCATTGACAAAAGTCCTAACGCAGAACAAACATCACTTCAGGGGGAGACCCTCAGGTTTCACTGCCCCCCAACACTTGCTCACTCAGGGCTTGAGTTACTAGCAAAATTACACCATCATAAAAAGCCAATTGCTTAGTGCTTTTAGTATGTTTTTAAAAGCTGATCTGCAACACGAAACTAATGATTCAGTTGTGAACTGTGAATAACTGAGTGCTGAGTGCTTCTGGTGCAGCAAATCCGAGGCGTAACCACACTGTGTCCCCGAGGAGCACCCAAATACTCCTTGTTCTCTTTCTCCTCCCGAGGACTTCACCGACCAGCAGAGTTGTATCACGGGATATGGCACACTTTGGGCTTGCTAGGTCTTTTTTTCTGCATTAAGGTAGAAGAAATGTCTTTTCCAAGAGCAGCTCATTGTCACTGAGCTCAGACACCTGCCCAAAGCCACCCCAAGGACCTGAACACCCACCTCAGCCCCCCAGTTGTCAGCATGCCGGACCCCAGCTCCCAGGTTCTTTCCTCTAGCACAGATTTGGCCCCCCACCCTCACAAACGGGTCTGGGTGCGTCTCAGCCCCCTCTCACCCAGGGCCACAGCCAGGCACTGCCATGGCCAAGGGAGAGCGGGGAGAAACCTCTGTGCCGTACAGCCACAGGCGGTTTCTGTACAGCCCTTATCCCTCTCACAAGATAAAACCTTTTGTCTTTGATGTGGAAGCTTTCTCCCTGCACTGATCCGATTTTAATTGTTTCTCCACGATTGTAATCAAAGTCTAATTAAAAATACGCTTTAGATTATTGTTCTGGTTAGCCTGAAATCTGAAGATATGAAATGTGCTTTCTTGCTCTTTCTTTCCAGCATCTTTAACCAAGCGGCGAGGCTTTAATCCCAGAGAGAGTTTAGCAGGCAGGGCTCAGAGACCCTAGATGCTTCTTTTACAATGTTCGATTCGTTTTTCCCCTCTCAAGTTGTCAGGGGCTGATAATGAAGCTGTGTCCTAATGAAGCCAATGCTGCTGGTCTGATCTAGGCGTGGGGAGAGGGGAACTGGTGAGAGCGATGCCCAGCCAGGGGGTACCCCGTGGACCTGCTGGCACACAGGGATGCTGGCAGGTTGCCTGTCTTCCAGCCAGGATTACTTGCAAGGGAGCCGTAAGAGCAAGATGTGGAGTGAAAGTGAACTACAGATACAAACAGGCACAGGGATTTCATGCAATTGCATAAATTTGCTGTGCACTCCCACAGCCATTTAACCCATCCCCAGCTCTCACAGACCCCCAGAGGGGCTGGGTAAAGTCACAGACGCCTCCTCTGCCAACCCCCTGCTTTGGGGTGACCCCGCTCGCACCTCCTACCTGCGTGAACTGCGGCGAGCATGGCCTCGTCTCTCTTTCTCTTTCGCACAGCCGTTGGTGGTGGAGGCCTCCCTGACCACATGGCCACTCAGCTTTTCAGGACGTCTGTCCTCCGCAGGGCACGGCAGGCAGCTGAGCGTCCCACTGCAGGAGCCACAGGAGAGAAAGCGAGCAATAAAGAGCTGTCCTTACGGCTGGACTCTTTTGCTGAAGGATTCCCACATGCTGGAGAATCCCCTTTCCTTTCCCCAGGTAGGACCCGTGCTGCTGTGAAGGAGAACTGCAGGTCGCTCTCAGGTCTCCTGAGCCCACAGCACTCAGCCCTGCAGTGGGAAATGGTCCTATTTCCAAGCCAAGCNCATTTCCAAGCCAAGCTGCTCCCCAACATGGGCATGCTGCGCTTGGCTTTCAGGCAGAGATACCGCAAGATGGTTGGACTTGATGATCTTAAAGGTCCCTTCCAACCTAGACAATTCTATGATTCTGAGCATCGTGCAGCCGAGGAGCAGCCAGACGGCGCCATACTGCAGGGACAGCACAGTATCTGGGTCCAATGCGATGGCAAGGGGCAATGGTAGCTGGTCAGGTCAGCACCGCCGGACACCTTCCTCTGCATTGTGGGTTTCAGCTCACCAGCTCTGCAGAGACAGCACTGGTCTCACGCTCTGGCAGAAAAAAAGCTTTTGCATTTCAAATGCCATGCCCCATACCTGGTATTGTACTGCCGATACTTCACCACACATCCTCATCCTGTCCCCCTCACCAGCACTCAGGCAGAAGCAAAGCTTTGGCAGCCAGGAGGCAGCCCTCCTCCTCACTCCTATAAATAGGTGCTGGGCCAGTAAGCACACCTGGTCCTGCTGAAAGCCCAAACTGGAGAACCTGGGAGAGCCCAGCAGAGCTAAGGGGAACCACCTGGGCCAGGCAGGTGCCTGCCAGAGCCCTGGGGAGACCATGAGAGTTGGTGAGGAGCAGAGCCAGGGCAGGGCAAGCCTGAGGCGAGACATCTCCAAGAAACACCAGGGCTTGGGCAGGGCAAGCTCAAATGGAGAAAAGAATGCAGATGGAGAAAACAAACCCAAACAAACCCGAGCTCAGACACTCCAGAGGAAAGTAAATAGGTTTTCAGGCCCCACAGAGGTTTATTTCAAAGAACAGAAAGATTAATGGAACGCCATAAACAACACCCAGCAGGGGCACCGAGAGTGCTATGGTCTTGGTGTCATCCAGAGTATTGTTTGAATAAATAAAGCAAGCGTCGGCATGTCCAAGCCCGACCTGGCTGTGGGGTGGTACCGATGGTGGGTTGGGCTTAGCTGGCAGAGAAAGTGTCCCCATTTCTTCCCGTTATCATTTTGAAGCCAATCTCAGGAACAGGCTGTGGGTGCTGCTTTGGGGTTTAGCTGTCCCCAGGTCAGCTCTGCAAGGTCCCACTGCTGCATCTGCCACCCCACCCACCTTTTCCCTTCGCACACCAAAGCCTCCGGGCCACATGAACTCCCTGGAGCAGGGGGAGGCTGGGATGTCCCCCTGCCAGCCCCACAGCGGCTCAGGGGTGCCGGGGGGGTGCTTTGGCTGCAGAGACCACCACAGCCATCACACACGGGCTGCGGGGTCAGGAACACGGGGCTGGGGCCAGGTGCATGCTGCACGTCTGGACGGTTAAATGGGGCCAAGAGGGTGGTTAAAGAGCAACGTGATGCTAAAATGGCACTTTAGCCCCAGTTAGGCACGGCCAGAGGCTTGCATGCCCTGGGGAATACCCTGCTGCCTGCCCCAGCCACGAGCAACACTTTTCAGGGCTGGAGTTGGCACAGGAGCACCTGCAGAAGGGTCACCCCTCTCTGTCCACTTGTCTTTTGTCTCTCAACAAACTCCCGCTTTAATAGCTGACTCCTTCTTGGAGCCCATTTTGTAATGCCTAAACATTTAAGGATGTGCATCAGCCAAGTACAGGCGGCAAGGGTGAGTGGGGGGAAGCTGGGTGAAATATTTCTGGCCCAGGGCATGCAGGAGGTGATGGTCCCTCTGGCTTTAAAAATGTATTACTCTGCTGGTAATAAAATCCCCCAAACATCTATGTTATTTTTAACCATCCGGGAAGCTACATGGTTAATTGCTTTCTTTGTGCAAGCTAATTAGCTTGTGGCCTTTCCCAAACCCCTTTTAAGAACAGTCTTCTGAGGCTCAACCATTAGGATCCATTAAAAATGTCCCCAAATTAATGACCTGTGCAAAGTCTGGGATGGATCAGCTCCAGCAGCGGGGGCGGGAGGGTTCTGCCCCGGGCTGGCAGCACGCTGGGGCACTGCTGCCTCGCAGGAGGGACCCGGGCACGGCGGGCAATGTCCCTCTTACCCCAACCCCTTCTCCCATTAGTGGGATTTTCAAGTCCTGGGGTTAAAACATATTGGCCTTGAGGCAACCAAGGACTCCTGTCCTGCAACACGCTACGAGCCATTTCTTCTGGGCTTGGAAGTAATTATTGATGGAAATAATTGTTCTCCAATCCCATCAAAGGCTGGCTTCAATTCAACCAAATGTTCTCCTCTGATGAACGCTGGGAGTCTCTAACACTCTAAACTGGCTGGTAATCCCCTTGCGTTAAGCTCCATAGGTATTGATTGAATATATATATAAAAACATATTTTTTATTTGTTGTCTTTCACGTCTTTCATGACCGATACAAAAGCGCTTGCAGTTTGGTGTGAACGATTACTGTGGCCTCAAAGGAGAACATTATCACACCTTCCCCTGCCAGTCCCCTGCCTGCAGCAGAAAGGAAAAAGCCTCTGCGGGTGCTTTGCTGGAGCCGGCCCTGGGAGGGCAGCGAGGGTGCTTGGGGCAGACGTGCTGCCCGCAGAGACATGTGCCAGAGCAGGCAGGAGGAAGAGGAGGCAGGAAGGGTGCCCAGGGTTTGCCCTGCTGGGGGGCAACACTCCTCTGCTGTCGGAGCGAGGACCGCAGCCTCTCTGCCCAACGTATGGGTCGCATGTTTGTCCTTAAAGACGCGCTCCTGGCCACAGGCAGCTACCCACCCACCCTGCCTGCCCTCCGAGTTTCTCCATTTCCATTAGACAATTGGATTGCTTGCACTCATTTTTCTTTTTTTCTCCCACGCAGAAATCCAGCCTATCCATCAGACCTGTCCAAAAGCAGCATCCCTGCTCCTGACGGGGAGACCCCACGCAGCAGGGCACCCGCCGGGCTGCCTGCAGCCAGCTCACCGCAAAACATGCTCTGTGCAACCTCCCACGATGGCGCTCGCCTTGTCCCTTCCCTTCGCAGCGGTCTCCAGTCCAGGAGGGGGTTTTTGGGCTCATGGCAATTTTTGCCAGCTTTTCAGTGGCTGGAAGGGAAGCAGCAGGCACGCAGGGCTCTTGTCTCTCCCACCAGCCCAAGCCTTTCACTGCTTTTCACAATCCAGCCAGCCCATCTCTGCATTTTGGTGTCAGGTTTGGGATCTCCCATGTTTTTCTTCCCTAACAGAATGTGTTGACAGCAGAGGGAAATAATGTATTGCTACCCTAATAGAAACGATGCAGAAAAGGTCACTGGTGGGAAAGAACCCAAATATTCCTAATTTGAAGGGGGGTGAAACCACCATAAAACCCTACGGCCATTTGGAGGAGAGCGGGGCATGCGATGGCAGCCCGGCTGCGAGGTGGGGGGGGTCCCTGTTTATCTTTGCAGACTGCCTGAACCGCTTCCCACCAGCCTTTCCCAAAGCCGCGTCGTGTTTCTGAATCCCACAGGGCTCACTGCCACCGGCNTGGGCTCACTGCCACCGGCAGTGCCTTGCAGAGCCCCATCGTCTGATGCCACCCTGTTCTGCGTCCCTTCCCCTGGGGGACTGGGGTGTCACCCCCAGTTTGCGGTGGCACCACGGAGGCAGCCCCCGCGCTCCGTGACGGATCCCTTTGGGACTGGACATCACTGTGTGCTG
>RSEF01000015.1:12562103-12573966 GCA_003993805.1 Himantopus leucocephalus
CCACGGGTGAGTCCTGGGGGCTTGAACCAGCCCGGCCACATATTCCCCCCAGTTAGCCCCCATGAGATTGCACTGCCCTTCCTGCCCGCAGACGGATCCTGGCACCCTTCACAGAGGATGGGGCAAAGGCACAGGGTATTTGCGGCCTCGGGGAGCAGAGCTAACTCACAAAGCATCCCCGTTCCTCCATCCCGGGCTGCCGCGCTCGATGCCATGGCCAAGTGCCATCTCATCAGGCCATGAAATGTGGCACTCGGTGACACACGCTTCACCGGGAGCTGAGCCCAGCGACACCCGTCCCCCCTGGTCCTGCGGTGACATGCAGTCGGTGTGGGTTTGGTGTGCACTTGAAATCCTTGCGTGCTGGCATCTCAGCGCCGCCGGGGCCGGCCAGCTGCCCTCCCCTGCCTGCAGGCTCCCACGTCCCAGCCGAGCTCTTCTGCCCTGGCCCCACAGCACTCTCCTGCCACAACGCTTTCATCAATCATCTTTTTCCCCTGCAGTAGCTCAGCTTGTCTAGTCGAGAGGAAAGAAGAGCAGGCAAATTGCCTTCCTAGTGACCTTTCAGCTGCCGGACCCTGCCACGAGGCCACCTCTCCAACCTCAGCAGCATCGTCCCTTGCCTCTGCGGGATGGGCTCCCTCCGTATCTTGGCCGCAGCTTCTCTGCCCTTCCCAGCTGCTTTGCAAGCAGCAGCATAAGCACGCTGGGGCTGGATCACGCTAACCAAACCTTTTATTTTTATCATTTAGTTTACTTCGCTCCCGCGGCTGGGCTGGGTGCTGGATGCACAGCCCGAGCAGGAGCGTGTGCTGCAGGGCACTTGGCCACATGCGTGAGGAGCACGTTTGAAGACCCCGAGCACTGACTGCTCTTGGCAGACCTCCACCGACAGCATTTCCAAGCTCAGGATAGAGTATTTGGAAAGCCAATACAGAAACTTTACTACCTTGCCCTTTTCAGCCCTGGCTGGCTCCACATTCCCATCATCTCTACAGCCGCTTGTGAAAAGGTAGGAGCAGCTCCAGCCGACTAGAGCCCAGAAGACGAAAAAGGTTAAAGCATCTCTGATGAGCCTATTAGTTGTGAATGTTTCAATGGCATTAAACCAATGATGGATGCCTCGCCTGGGGACTGGGAACATCAGCCCGTGAAAGGACACAGGTGTCCGTGGCAGGCGCACCGCCCCGAGGGGAAGCAGGAGAAACTCATGTGCCTGCAGCCACTCACACCAGGGATGCTCTCACCGCTTCTGAGTAACATGCAAAAAGTGACACATGATTGAATATCGCATCTTTCCTCTCCTTTCCTCACCTAGAGGTTTTGGCTGCACAGGAGGGGGCAGGCGGCAGGTTGGGGTCCCCGCTCTCCCACATTCCCACACCTCTCTGCCGCAGCCACCTCCAATGCACCTCTGCCCTTGGCTCTTGGCCCCGGCAAGGGTGGGCTGAGCTGCTCGCAGCATTTCTAAAATCCACCACTTTGGGCTGAGAAGCCTTTTGGCTCTGCCTAAATGACCCTTTTATTTTCTCTCTTGCTCTCTAGCTTTGCTCATCTGATTGAAAAAGAAATAGTCGAACTGTTCCTTTGTCCCAGGAGAGGGAGGGGAAGAAAAGAAGGTTGTAAAGATATTGCCAAGCAAAAACTCCAGCAGATGTGTTTACGTAAAGCTCTTTGAAATATGCACTAAAAATACCTCTTCAAAATTAGGAGATAGGGAAAATTGTAAGTGCTTCCCACAAACACACACACAAACACCCCACGGCAGGTTCTTTCCCCACCTCATTCAAACCGTTATTGTTAGTGCGGCAGGAGCCCTGCAGTTTGTTATTGAAAATTATAATAGCAAATCACCGAGATATTTTCCCTGATTACACAGACTCCTAGCCAGTTCAATTTTAATCTTCTCCCCGCTATTTTTTCCGTGCATCAGCAGAGGCACCAGCTGCAGAAAAGCGCGTGGTTTTCTTGAGGCAGTTTAAACACAGAAGAGAAATACAATTCCGTAATATACATTTTTCATCCAATTTTTGCCAGCCGTGACTCGCCTCCCCCTCCTGCTCCTGGGAACCCTGCATCCTGCTGCAAGCCTGAATGCGGCAGCAGCTCCTTTTGCTTCTTGGACTCCAGAAACATTTAACAACCGCTCTTATCACATCCCGGGCCAAAAAAGCAGCTTGGCTCTTTATTTTCCAGCAGTTGATTTGCTACGCGTGGTTGAAGCAGAACAGAGGAGCTTCCCTGCTGGAAGAGGCCCCGGTAGCGGCGCAGGGTCAGTGCCAGATGCTTCGGGGGATACGGTGCGGTCGCTGCTCACGGGGAGGGCTCCGTCCCGGGCACCAGCTGGCGGCGGCTCCCGCTGCACAGTACGGGATGGACAGATCTGGTGGAGCATAAAACTCTGCGGGGAAAAGTGATGGGCCCATGGACCATCTTAGGTAGGGTCAGGCACGATGGTGAGCAAAGCCTCTCCCTGCTCTGCTCCCCAAGGCTGGGGACACTTCCTTCTAGGGACGCTTCCCGTCCCTCTTCCTGCCCGAGCACCCGGCCGCCTTGCAGGGCTCAGCGTCACCTTCCCCCGCTGCCAGCAATCTGGGATGGCTCCGACGACCGCCTGCCAGCGACAGCAGAGATAAACACGAGGACTATGGCACACGGTCTTATCATTTCTAAAGGAAACCTGGACTGCTGCCCCGTCTGGAGCAGTTTCTACGGCATCTTGTGCCTCCCACACTGCCGGCTCGGAGGTCCCTGTGGTGCGTTGTGCCCATCAGCACCTGCACGCTGCCAGGCCAGGCTTGCTCTCAGGGGGACAATCCTGTGCCTTTTCTATCCTCAAATCCGCCTCCTTAGACAAATACCCTGCAGGTTCCCATGCCTGTAAAGGAACTGGTTTTCTTCTCAGGCAGGGAAGAGCAAAGGAGGAGCCTCGGCTTCTCCCTGGTGCCTGCAAACAGAGCTGAAAGTACCGACGTTACCCCGAGCTGCATCAGGCCACAGCAGTTCTGCTCACCCCTGACCCATGTTTTGGGGGGCTCCAGGCTCCTGAGTGACCCTGGAGTGGCAGGGACCGGTCTGAAGAGGGACTGGGGCCGAAAGCTTACGCTAAACCCTGCCATAACCCAACGGCCAGCTCCTGGCTGGCCACAAACTGCACTCCCAGACCCCGTCCCCTCCATCGTTCCCCAGGCAGCCCGGAGCTCCTCGCTAAAGGGGGAAGGGTGTAGAGCTTGCAATTAGGATAAGCCTGGACCTGAGCTCAAATTTCTTATTAACCGCTCGCTCACAAGCGGCGCAGGGCAAATCCAAGGTAGGCAAAGGGCAGGACCACAGTCTGTAAGGAACCCAGCGGCTGTGGTTGGGAACTTCCCACCACAACACTGGCAGCTGGAAGCTGAGGAGCACCAGGACGTGATGCTCACCTTTTTGGGGGTTTTTAAATTAAAAACAAACTGGAGGATGTCCCAGAACAGAAGCGCTTTGCCACTATCTGCAATGTGGTCAGGCTGGAGAGCACCTTCGCGCCCAACAGGCTGCACAGTGCCACCCCCGCCACCCCCCGGGGAGCACCCCCTGTGCCACCGCAGCGGCCCGGGATCAAGCCAAGCCCCCGCGGCAGCGCCTTGCTTCAGTGCTGGCTGCCATGGATGGGGCCGTGATTGCACACAAGATTCCAGTCCCTCGCACAGGTTAATCCAAGATCTTTGGAGAGCACTATCATCCCGGCGGGCCTGGGCTCGTTCCTTAATGAGGATGTCACCCTGTGTGCTGCCAAGCAATGGCGGGGCCGGGCCATGGGATGCCACATCCGCGGTGCTCGGTTGTTACGGGTGCTCTCTGCGATGCCCCCATTCCCTCCTTTGTCCAAAAACCCATGCCGTTTGGCAGGGCGATCAGCAGCGAAATAGTGTATTTGCCAATAACATAGCTCATTAAATTTTAATCAAATGGGGGATTGTAAGCACACAGTTACCGGGAGCTCCTGGGAGTGCTGAGAGATCAGTTTAAAAATGAATTAGTAATAAGGCACATTGAAAGCAACAAGGAGAAGACGTCTGGAGAAGATCCACTTGGAACAGCAATGCTCCCTTTGCCACTCAAATAAAGCTTTTTCCTCCTCTCCCTTAATTGGCTTTTTTTTTTGAATTGCCACTGGAAGAAGAGGGGAAAACACACCGGAGGGCCCAACACTCAGATAACTCCAAAAAACCCAACCTGTTCACACAACTGCCTGCCACACAGCGGGCATCGAGGTGCTCAGTGCTGCAGCACCCGGGGCTGTTTGGGGGTCAGAGCCAGAAAGAAACCTCCCTCTCTGCTCCCAGATCTTGTCCCCAACCCTCCACACCACCCTGCAACCCTGAACATTGTTTTAAATCATCCCAAAAAAGAAAGGGGAGAATATTTCTTGGCTTGCTGCTCTCTAGGGGGAAGGTTTAGAGGAGGCAGGCGGCTCCCCGGGCTCCTGAGCCCTGTGGCAGACCACTTTTCGGCACAGCCACCTTTAATTGGGTGTAATAATAATTTTATTGCTTGCTGAGATTTGTGAGGCTGAACTAATATTTGTAAAATGCTTTGCTATCCTCAGCTGAAAGGCAATCTAGAACGGCAAAGCCCCGGTGTTATTCACATTCGGATAATCCAGAATTATTCATAAACAAAATCAAGATTATGCAAATATATTCATTAGTTCTCAGAATACCTCCAGGAAAATAGAGGAATTAGTCTTGTTAACAATTATATATTATGTAAGTGTGCGTCTAAGCACACACAGACCCGCGCGCTATCGGTGCTGGGGCACATTGGCCTGGGACTCGTCCCAGGATCTCAGAGAGCTGGAGAACAACGGCTCGGTCTGTGCAAAGCAACCGTCTCAATTTTGGGATAGCCCGATGCCCCACGGCAAGCGACAGTGCCTGGCGCAGACCCCTGCACCCCCGCCGGGGTCCTGCCGGCTGCTCTTCCATGGAAACCATCACCTTCTTCTAGCCAAAACAGCCTCTCCTACCCAAATGAGGATTTTTATGGTACGCACAGGGCTGGGAGGCTGCAGAAGCAGGATTTGGATGCAGCCCCCTCGCTCAGGACCTGCCCTTTTTGCCCTGCATGAGCCCTCGCCCCGATGAGAGCTCGCACCCAGCTCGGCTTTCCGCAGTGCAACGCCACCATCTACTCGGGGCGTGCTGGGAAAGGGGAGATAAAGGTGCATTGAAAATACCGCATGGTTTAATTAATGCCACATGCCTTTCACTCTATAGGTTGTGTGGATTGTTAATTATTTTTATAAAGAAAATAATTAGTCCCAATCAAGGCAGAAGCTCTCCAGAATTACAGCTCATTAACTGCTCTCACATTTTTCTGTTCTATAAAAAGTCATGTGGTGCTGATGAAAATTATAGACCCTTGGAATCAGCATTAAATACAAATTCAGACAGTGTTACCATCCTATTACCATCAACCGCATCGACTTGGCTTCGGTAATTGCAGCTGGAGATGAAGTGCAGGGATTTCTGCTCTATACAATCTCTGAAAACAAGCACTCTGCCCATTAGTTTGCCGGAAACAACGTGACACCAAGCCCCGACTTGGCTAAGTACATCCCCACGGAGGTGACAGCCACCAAGGAGAAAGGGGAAAGCAAGACAGCTTTGCCGGGGATGGGAAGATGAGGGTTGCTCAGGTTCGGTTCAGCGCCGGTTGGCGGTGGGGCTGCTCCTGCACAGAGCAGGGGGGACCATGCATGTCTGATGCTTGTCTAAATTAGGGAGGTGAACCAGCTAACGATGGGGCAAACCTGTCCTATGGGCCGCGGTAGCAAAGTCACCAGTACAAGGGGTGGAAAGAGCCAGGAGATGCAGAGGGGACAAGGGGAAACCGTTAAGCAGTGGGATCGTCGTCATGGGACATGGGGAAAACAAGACTCGGAGGGATGCTCTTGTCAGGGATGCGGGAGCATCCCCAAGCATCTCCCTCTGGACCGTCCTGGTCCAGGCACCGTGCTGGGGCTGGCGCTATCGAACGCCACAGAGGCCTCGCTCAAAACCTAATTGAAAGAAATCACAGCACGTTAAAGGGAGTTCAAGTCAAATCAATACCGACGTGGTGGGGAGGGCGAGCAGGGGGAGCGGGGCGGTGGCTGTGTCCCAGCGCCAGCTCTGCAGGCAGGGTGCAGGCTGCAGCCACAGGCTTCGCCGCCCGCTCTTCCGCCACGGAAAGGCAAGGTGAGACCTGCTGTCCTCTGCTCCGCGCAGGACAAACCCGGCGGCAGCGCAGGGCGAGGGTTGGCAGTGTCAGTCTGCGACAGGGAGGGGGTAGGGGAGCCGCGGGTCCTCGGGATCCTGCTTTTCAGTTTCCATTAATCAGGGATGAACGTGCCTTCGGTGGCATTCGCAGCCCAGCAGAGCCGGCAGCTCTTTTGCCCACGAGTCTCCACCGCAAAATTAACCCACCCATCCCCACAGTGGCAGCTCCCACGCTGAGCACCTGCCCTTAAGCATCCCAAGCCCTCTTGGAGGGATGAGGAAATTGAGGCTGTGGGTGGAAAAAACACTTCTGTGGGGCCCCTGAGGACAATGGGGTAGTAACTACTGCCACAAGGCAGCAAAGAGTGGGAGTCAAACCTGCCGCTGGCACATGCTGCTGATGTTGTGCCTCTAGCTCTGTCCTTGAAGGTGCTGAGATGCTCCACGGTCACGGCGAGGGCAGGGACGGGGGCACAGCCACACAGCCCCAGCACACCCGAGAGCAGGGATGCGCTTGGAGCACGAAACGGCTGCCTCTGCCAGCCTGGACTCTCCGAAACATCTAAAAAACCCTCCAAAATATCCAAAGGACATTCTTCACTTGCGCTGGCTCCTGAACCGCACGTGGGAAATGTTTGGGAGAGCACAAGGACCGGTCCAAAACTGTGCCAACAACTTCTCCAGCCATCGGACAGAACAGGCAAGAGAGTCCCTGTGTCCAGGGACACATCGGCATCCTGGGGGCAAAGCAGCCAACATGTCCCCTGTCCTGCAGAGCTCAGCCCTGCACTGGGACCCCCGGGGCAGCCAGGGTCCAGGGACACAGGGCCAGAGGAGGTCACCAGGAGACCATGTCCATCCTCGATTAGGAGGTATGAGGCACATGTGGGGGGGGTGCTGGGCTGCGAAACACCCCTATCTCTGTGATGAACCAGCAGCTCCTTTTGTTCCTTCTCGACCGGTGATACCCACCCAGGCCCCACTGCACCTCGCTCTTCCCGGCACGTGTTATCCACCCACTTTTCTGCTCCGGTGGCCCTGCACCATCATCCTTCATTAACTCGGCTAACGCGTGGCTGACGGGCAGACAAAGGCAGGGCCGGGGCAGGCGGCTGCGGCAGGCAGATAACCACAGAGCCCGTCCAGCGCAGCAGGGAAGGGCAGGCGAAACACGGCCACTCGGCTGCTTTGTTGCTTTGGGGTTTGGGTTTTTTTTCCCTATATGTTCCCGATCTTGGAGTTTTTTGGCAACTCAAAAGCCATCTCTTGGAAGAAGCAGTGCTGAACCCACTTGTCTTGCTTCTCCCCATCGTAATGAACCTGGCCGTGC
Source organism: Himantopus leucocephalus (assembly GCA_003993805.1). Taxonomy (NCBI): domain Eukaryota; kingdom Metazoa; phylum Chordata; class Aves; order Charadriiformes; family Recurvirostridae; genus Himantopus; species Himantopus leucocephalus. The sequence goes on from RSEF01000015.1 coordinate 12,569,676, forward strand.
TCTGATCGAAGCAGCGGGGATTTGAAGAGGGCAAATGCTTTATAGGCAATAGATTCCCAGAGTTGAAACCATCAGCCTCGGGGGGGGGGAAACACCGCCCCGAGGGCCAAAGCCCTAACCGCCCTCCCGTGCTGGGTATGCCGTGTCCACGGCCGCCCCGCCGAGGAGGGGCTGCTCCACGGGCTGCAGATGATGGAGCAGAAGAGAATAAGTTATGATATATTTACATGCTATTATACATTGGTGTTATATATGCGCTGCTTTGGCGGGCGGCTGGTTATACGGCAGCTCCAGCTGACCCACAGATTAATTCAGCAGGTGGTCTTGAACTGTGAAATCTCTCTTAATGCAAAAATATTTCTCTTGCTGGGCAATAGCTAATTCTTCATCCCGACAGTAATGCAGCTAAAATTACAGCCTCCTACCCCTCTCTCCTCCAGTCACACCCCAGCACACGCGCTCCCAAGCTACACGCGGGCACAGAGATAAATTCAACACAACCAGCCCATCGCCAAAGCGTGGTTGAGCTCCACTGGGAGGATGAGCTGCTGGAACTCGGTGTTAGCAGCAGGGAAAACCCATTTTCTCATCATGGCCCGTGGGTCTTAGACCATTTTCAGCCACCTGCATGTGGGATGGGCATCTGACCCCGGCCCCAGTATCCAAGAGCATGAAGGTCTCTGCAGCCCCTACCAGCGCGTCGCAGCCCCCCCTGCCCCCAGGGAGGAAGCAGGAGCCGGCAGGAGAGAGCAGAGCGACCCCGCAGGCAGCAGGACCCTGCCCCGCTGCCCACCCAGGCACCCCTCGGGGGAAAATGAGGTGTCCTCCCCAGTGCCCCCGCTCCCACCTCTGCCCCCCGCAAAGCCCCTGGCCAGGGCTGGGCAGCAGCAGCTGTTTCTCCTTTCATTAATGACGAGATATAAATTAAACATGGAGTGTTAAACGGGTCATCAGCAAAGCAGTTAGCCGCAACCTCGCTGCCTCCTGCCTCGGCCACGGGCTGGGAGACGCAGTTCAGCCAGCCTGAAACACCAATAGAGTTTTTCGTAGAGTTTTTTTTCCCTGCTTTATTTTTTTTTAAGCCCTTCCTGCGGTCTCTGCTGCACTGGCAAGGAAAGCGCTCCCGCCGCGTGCGAAAAAACCTGCTATTTTTAAACTCCCAGTGTTTGTCAGCGCTTTCTGCTCGAGTGGCTGATGGAGAAGCCAGTTTTGCAGCACCCGGCGTCCCACAGAGGGTCGTGTGGCCTTTGCCAGGCGATGGTGGCACCAAGATGTGGGCACCGCGCCTGGCCACGCTGCCAGAGTTGGTGGTCCAGCCCGCACAGCCCCCAGGCGTGGGCCAAATCCGCGGCACATCAAAGCCCTGCTACGGATGCTGTGCCGCTGGGATCCACCGCTCCTGGCAGATTTCAGGCATTGCGACCTCTGCGCCTTTGCATGCACCCATAAAATCAGCAAGGGGGGCTGCGAAAGCAAATGGGCTCCTGGGGTTTGGTGTTTCTCCCTGCCCTTTGCTGGGAGTGCCAAAGGGCTCCCATCTGGGCATCAAACCCAGTCCAGTTTTCCAGCTGGTGGCACCGCCAGGGATCGGGGCCGGAGGAGGACCCAGGGAGCTGGGAGCCACGTGTGGGTCTCTGGTGGGGCAGGGCAGGACCGTAGGGTGCAATGGACCCACGTTGTCCTAACAGCAAAGAGCCCCGGGGGGCATGAGCTGTACCAGGGGCTGTGGCAAAGCCCCGGCACCACCCGCAGCCGAAACGTGATGGGCTTTGCCGGCCTGGGTCGGGCTTTGCAATGATGAAGAGGTTTCAGTGGCCGCAGGGAGAAAAGGAGAAAAGAAAAGAAAAGGAAAGGGCAGTCATGCATAAAATGATTTCATTCCAGTGACGCGGGGTTTGCATTTGGTAAGTTCATCTTATAGAAAAATGTACGTATGGAAAGGACCGGCTGCCAGACACGGAGATGCGGGAAGGGAGAGGGACGGGGCCGAGCAGACTCCAGCCATGGCCCTTGGGAAGGAGAAATCCCCTGTGCCCGGGGACACCAGGGGAGAGCGGAGACCCCCCCACACACAGCCAGAGCGGGGTCTGCAGAGCCCCTTTCTGGGAACAAGCCTCAGCAGGACAGGCTGCCCCACATGGTGCTGGCAGGATGGGGACAGCAAGGAAACAAGAGCAGCCACAGAACCTGCCAGTGAGAAGCAGCTCCTTAGCAATTCCTGGCATCAGGGTCATCGCTGCCATTTATTATTTAGGGCCTCGCAGCCCTAAATATTTATTATTTACACCTCGAGGGAGGGATGTGAACGCATGCATAGGGTTTAAGAGCCCTGCTCTCCTGCCTCTCCGGGAACGGGAGATGAGCAGGGACGGGGGCTGGCCGGAGCTGATGCTGCGATGGAGGCACCTGCCAGCTCTCCCCGATCCAGGCAGGGTGAGCCCCGGCCCCACAAGACCCTGAACTGCCACATTTTGCCCTGGCCTGTTGCTCCACACTTTGGTACCTCTACGAAACAGCCTCACCCAAGTGCCGGGGTGGTGCTGAGCCTGGCACGGCGGGACCCCACGGCCAGCGCAGCCCTCCGAGGTGCCAGACCCCACCAGGACATCTGTGGCCAAGTGCCTGAGGCATCGGCAGACATGGGGGCTTCCTGGCAGCTGGGGGAGTGTCCACAGGCGGCTTTGTTTAAGGGTGAAATTAAATATTTCTACAAAACAATCTTCCAGCCAGCCAGCCGACTCCCCCTCCCGCCCCCGTTTTTGCTTCCTTCCACCTGATTTCATCACTCATCTGATGAAGAGGATGAGGAGAGGACATCGGGTCCGGTGCTTGCCCCAGCGCAGCGTGGGCTCCCTCCTCCCCAGACAGGGAGACAGCAGGAAGCCCCAGATTCAGAGAGAGCTCCTATGGGGGCTTCGGAAGGCCCCTTTCCCTAAATCCTTAGGTGCTTGTACACCATGCCATGCTGATGCACAGGTCGCCTGGCTAAGGCACCCATGGGTGCTGAGGCCGGCTGTGCTGTGTGGCGCTCACTGCATCCCACCCTGGTGGGGGTCCATCCCACCAACGTGCCAGCAGGGCCACCTCTCTGGGCACAGGGGTGTCCCCCACCCCACCGGGGAGGCCAGCAGGGATGCAATCCACAGCACCGGTCCAGCGGAGGGGCAGATGGATGGGGTCAGGGGGAAGGAGGAAGAGGAGGAGGAGGAAGCAGGGAGGGGGTCTCGCAGACATCCCCAGCTCTGCCCCTCGCTTGGCTCCCCCCAGCAGCTCCCAAGCTGCCTAATTAGCTAACCCGGCTCCGCCGTCCAGCTGGAGCTGGAGGGCAGGGGCAGACAAAAGCCTCCCTATTGACAACCCCTCCAAGGAAGGGGCTTTTCTTCTCCCCCTCTGTTTTTCTTTTCAAGCCCCTCTCCCCCCGCTTGGGCCGGGGCCATGGGCTCATTAGCGCTGGGGCTCGTTGGGAGCGGGAGGGAGCAGATGGCAGCCAGGCGGCTGGCGCGGCCGGCCCTGCTGCCGCCTCTTCCCGCAGAGCAGATGCCCGACCAACAAGGAGGAGGATTAACGGGAGCGGGGGGCCACGGGCACGGCGGGGCCGTCAACGGGGGCTTCATCCCCAGCAGCACACCCCAATGTCTGGGAGCTGCCAGCCCGCTGGGGACGAACGGGGTTCGGGGCCACCAAAACGTGGCCGGAAAGCCAGAGGTTGGGGTGGAAGACAGCTAGTCCCCAGCCCACCAGGGACCCTCCGCTGGGCCAAAAGTCACAGGAGAATTGCAGCCACCTTCTGCCCTCGCTGGGGATAGTGTGACCCCCGGCACTGGAATGTCCCGGCGGCTCATGCCCGGTCCCAGCGCAGCTGGGGGTGACACGCTCCCCCTCTTGTCCTGGCAGCCGCGGCGTGCAGACCTGTCACCAAGATCACCCGTGATGGCAAACGAGGCAGCGAAACTGCGCTTAATCCCACTTCAGTGACACAGCCCTCCCTCCCCCTCCGTGCACGGCACGTCCCGGGGGAATTAAGGGTTAAAGCACAAATCCCCTGCGCTGCCCTGATGTGACCCACTTAGGNTCCCTCCCCCTCCGTGCACGGCACATCCCGGGGGGAATTAAGGGTTAAAGCACAAATCCCCTGCGCTGCCCTGATGTGACCCACTTAGGCCATCTGGCAGGGAGGGATGCAGGAGCCTCCTTTCTCCCAGCACTGCCAGTGCTCACCCGGCATCACTGGCTGCCCCAGGAGCCGATACCGGTACCGGCACCCGCATCCCTCAGCCTCAGCAGTGCCCTC
>RSEF01000015.1:12586248-12603728 GCA_003993805.1 Himantopus leucocephalus
AGCATCTCTGTGGCCTCCTCTGGACCCACTCCAACAGGTCCATAAAGTACCTAAATGTCGGGTTGTGCCCACTGGCCTCACCTTCATAGCCTCCCGAGTGGGGCTGGTGCCGCACAGTTGGGCACCAGCTGCCTTTAGCAGGGATGGAGTCCAAACACAGTGCAGGTGTCCCACCACCTCAGGTCCCACGTGGTTTGCATGGGTTGGGGCGCAGAGTCTGTTCTCAGCACTTTGGCGTTGGGTTTTTTTGCTGATTTGGTTAGCTGATGATGGCCATAGGATGTGTTCCAGCAAGGATAGTTCAGAGGGCTTCAAAAGAGCTTCAAGCTGGCATTTGGCATCAGCAGCCAGCTCAGCTGCTCCCACAGCCCCAGTGTGGGGAGCTGCCAGCTTCCCAAGGGCAGTTTGGGGGTTTTCATTTAGCTGATTTAGGCAATTGCAATAAATCCCCTGTGGCCCCTGGTTTCCAGCTGAGCCAGGTTAGACCCAATTAGCTCAATTAGGGCTGGCATCCTCCTGCAGCCTCTGGGTATGTGTCTCATGTCCAGGGGCACCCTGTCCCCACAGACCCCCCACCTTTCCTCCAGCCAGATGGACAGCAGGCTTGGTGCAGAGTGCCCAAAAAGCTTTTTTAAATACCTACACATATATATATACTTAATGGGTGTTTCCCAAGGGCGGCCAGGGAGCCAAATCGGTGGCATAGACCCCATGTGGCAGGGCAGGATCTGGCCCCAGAGCACAAACCCCGGTCGGGGGACGGTTTCCTTCACGCACCTCCTCCCTGCTTCTCCCCAAAATGCGGGGCAGAGCCGACCGAGGGCTGGCAGACGGCATCTGCTGCCCATCAAGCAGCCAAGGCTGATGGGGAAGGCGACGTCGTCCCTTACCTGCTGAAAGACCCACCCAGCTCCTCGCCTGTGGGTCTCCCCCTGGGCTCGCTGCCCCCCCACAAGACCCCGGCCCCCCCGAGCCCCTCGGCTGGTGGCAGAGCCCACCCACAGCCCCCTCTGCCTCTTAGGAGCGCCCGTTAACCAGGCCATGCCTCATAAACTCCAGTTAGCGGGCAGATCATTTCCATCAGCCGTTACCAAGCTCCAGCACCTGCGGCTGGGCAAGTGATAGCCCTGGGGAAGCGGGGTTGTCCCCGGCATCTCCCGGCGATGCCATCCAGCACCCGGCGGGCACCGGTCCCACTGCTGGAGGAGGCTGCAGCCGGGGACAGACCTCCCCAGAGCGGCCGCTAGCTCCTCTCTAATTAATCCAATTACAACATCGCGTTGGCGGTTCAACCAGTGGATTAATTGCGGTTTGCTCCAGGTAAATGGCGGGTGGAAGCCGCGTTCAAACAAGCTCGTTATTTGCTATTAACCGTGAAAAGCCCGGCCTCAAACCTGGCCGGCGAGGAAGGCGGTCCTGCCACCAGCATCATCCTCGCTGGGAGAGCGGAGAGCTCACTCCTCCCCGGGCTCACTGAGCGCCTGCGGAGCCCTCACGTCGCTCCCGAAAAACAAATCCTCGCTTAAGACTAAAAAAACCCCAAAGATTAGGGGAGCAACGCTGGAAGCAGGGGTGCGGAGTGGGAAGCTGCTTGTTTTCAGATTTTTTTTTAATAGAATAAAAAGGAGATTATTGGAAACAATTAATTGTTCAGACTGTCAAGAAGATGAAAGTGTCAGAAGTAAACAGATGCTGGTCACGATTCAGCACTCATTAAGGCAGGAGAAGGATTCATTTCATATGCATGATTAACTCCTGGCCACTGATGATTTACACAACAGATGATCAAAAGAGAATGAATTATTCCACAAACCGGGCTGCTGCCTGCCCGGCCCCGGTCCCTGCCGGCGCTGCTGAGGGCACAGCCCGTGGCTCCCGAGAGCGGGGCCGTCGTGGCCACTGCGGCCGTGCCCGGCCCCGGCTGTGTGCCGTCTGCCCCTGCCCGGGGGTGTTTGCCCCCGCAGCCCCCAGCCCGCCCTCCCCGCCATCGCAGCCCGGCATCACCGGCATCCCCTCGTCTGCACCCACCAGGCACCTCCGGCATCACCACGTTCGACGTCGGAAGGGTTTCGTGCCACTCAGCCCTGCTGGAGCGGCCGCCAGGGAGGTATCGGCTTTCTGACACCAGGCCCAATAATCTCCTCCTCCGTTAGCGGTAATTAACCCAGGGAAGGTTTCTCTCCACTTGACACCTTTTCTTTCCTTTGTGATTGATGGAGTCTCTTGCCGTTACAAATCCACGCCGTAATTAAAGGAAGGAACTCCACTCCCTCTACCTGATTTATTTTTTAATACAGTCCCCTTTTGATCTCGTTTCTCTCTTAATTAAATTACGAGCCGTGAATCAACACCCCGCCACTACAAAAGCTGTTCTGCCTCGCTCGCTTTCCTCCACCGAGAGGGAAACAGCATCTCCAGAACTTGGTGACGGGGAATTGCCGAGAGTTACATGGAACACCAGCTCGGCTCTCGCTTGGATTTGATGAGGAGCGCAGGGGCCGGATCCCGTGGGCTCACAGACAGCACACATCAGCCCCCCACCCCGAGGCTGGGGGTGCAGAGCAGGGGGTGATGCTGTGGGGTGATTTCATTGCAGCCGCCCCGTGTCCCTGGTGGGTGCTGGGGCAGCCGGGGGGACACGGGGCAGCCGGGGTACATGGCGCCAGCCCCAGCCCCGGCATCACTCTCCTGCGTGTGCCAGGTCCCAAGGAGGGAAACCCCCTGCCAGAAACGGCACCTGGGCTCCGCTGGGCTTGTTGGACTTTGAAGAAATTCTTTGACAGAGAATTATCAATCCTCAAAGCCTCCGCAGCGCTCACCGGCTCTGGGGCTCAGCCCATCCTTGAGCATCCCCAGCACATGCGGTGCCCGTCCCCACCATGCCGGCAGCATCACTCCTGCCGTGACACCTCCGTACCCCCCAGGCCCGGCTCCCCTGCGCCTCCCCTCCTTGCTCTGAGGCCACCACCGAGAGAAAATCCGATGTCAGCCACCTCCACATGGCAGAGCCCCCCGGCCACGCGCCGCCGGCCCACCGTGGGCACTGGGCATGGCCGAGGTGCATCACCGCGGTGATGCCGGGGAAGCCGTGTGTCACTGGGAGCGTAGTGGTGTAATAACTCTTTCCTGTGTAGTCCGGGTGATGACAGAGCTTTTAATGAAGGATAATGGTGTTTTGCATTTAAATATACCGCACTGTTGACTCATGACTGCAGCAGCCCCGGGACGGGAGGAGTAAATCAGGGGAGGGCTCCCGGCAGCGCTCCGAGCATCGTCCCACCGGAGGCATCTCCTGCGGACTCCCCGGCACCCAGGGCAGGGGAGGCCGGCAAAGACACCCTCTGCCTCGTGTTCCCACCCCCCCGCCCCGTCCTCCCCCCCGTCGAGTGCAAATGAACCTGATGCTAATTTAATGAACTTCTGATGATTATCGCCTTTATTTTTAAATCTGAATTCCTGCAGGAGTCACCTTCAGCAGGGAAAGGCGGCCCCTCCCGGCAGCGGCGGCGGGGGGATGAATTGATTGCCTGTATCTGATTAGCAATTACACTCGGCGCACTTCAGCGGTAAATACTGTCACCCCGGGGCTGGGGACGAGGCGACGGCAGATTGCGGGGGTCCCCCGGGAGGGTGCTGGGGGGAGGCCGGGAGCCCGCAGGGATGGGAGAAGCACTTCGGACGGTGCTGGGCTCGGTGCACACACGGCACAGAGCAGGAGGCCGCAGGCACCTCCTGGCTGGAGGAGACAGTCCCTAAAATAACTTTCTTCCCAAAGATTTTTGAGGCTCTGGGCGGAAGCCACTGGGGTGAATTTGCCGCCTCACCCTCCACCAGGATAACCGTCTCCTGCTGCCGAAGCCGCCGGGCTGGTGCTTGTGAGCATTTATGAGTTGTGTCTTTAATACAGCGCTGGAATATTTGCCCCATAAATTCTTAAGAACAGATTTATAGATGAGCTATTACTGGCATTACAGACTATTAATAAATCAGTTAAACCTACATAAAAAAATTGCATTCCCCCCTTTATGTTGGCAAAATAAACATCTAAGAAGGGACACGAGGCAGAGTGCTGCAGCTGGGGACAGCAGTGGCTGGCCACCGTGGCAGTGGGGCCACGTGCCGTGTCCCCTGGGCCACCTGCCCTGCCCCTGGAAGCCACCAGCCACCCTTCCCTGCGGGGCTGTGGGACGCATGTGGCTGAGTGAGCCGATGGTCAGCTCCTGCAGCAAAGCTGAGGATCTGGGACACAACCACCAGGACACAGAGGACCCCAGCACATCCCCGTTTCCCAGCCGGCAGAGGTGTCCCAGGGGAAGCAGACGGTTTCTGCGCGCTGGAGCTGGCACCGAGGCACGCAGGAGCGTGGAAGGGACACGGGGGACAATGCTCCGACTGCGCTGCCTCCTCCGTTTCGGGAGGCGAGCTATTTGCAGAGCTGGCTGCTCGGTGTACGCAAGCTATTTCTGGAAGAGCTTTGATTGAGAAAAGCCATCTGGAGAAAGTCGGCAGCGGAGCCGCGTCTCTGGGAGCAGCTGGCCCCGTGCCGGGATCCGGCGGGTTTTGAGGGCTCTGATGTGCAGGGAAAACATGGATTCTCCCCTCAGTTCCTGGCTGCAGCATCCCGTGAGGTCGCATCGACAGCTGGATGCCATGGGATGCTTTGCTCCCCCCAGTTCAGAGTCAGTGGGTGCTTTTCCCCCCCAGTTCAGAGTCAGTGAAGCCCCGCTCACACCTTTGCCCACGGCTGCTTCCAGCCTGGGGAGGTGCTCAGCTTCCCCTCCACCCCGTTAAGACCTGGAGATGCCATAAAACCAGACCTGATGCTGTTGTGGGCGATTGGAAACCTGGGGTGGAGGGCTTGAACCCACCACCACCTCCTGGTCCCAAGTGAGACCCTCTGCCTAAAAAGAAGGGTGTTGAGGAGAGGTGTAGCAGGAGGACGGTGCCACCACTGCCACCCGGCCAAGGCGAGGGGCTGGGAGCGGGTGGGCTGGCAGCAGTCGCGCCGCGATGGCCCCACACACGGCGCGGTGCTTCGGTTAACGGCAGGGCAAAGCCCGGACCTTGCGGTGCTGCCAGGCACGAGGAGCCCCCACGAGAGCCGGGACATCTCTAAGGCAGCGGAGGGGGAGATAAACAAACAAAAATGCAATATTTTCTTCTGCCGCCAAGATTCCATCAGTGCTGGCTGGCTGGGTTTGATTAAACCTCTCATTTATTGCATTTGGGAAGAATATAATTTAGCAACCAGATTAAAAGCAAATAAGACCCACGTGAAGGGTCCCAGTGCGTTTGCTTCCCCAGAGCCACCACGTGCCTTGGCAGAACAGGCCAGGGGGTGACAGTGGCACCTCGGGGTACCCTCAGTATCCCTGCCCAGGGGCTCCCCAGGCTGCCAGCCCCTCTGCTGGTGTTTCTCCAGCTCAGGATGTGGCTTTGTGGCTCCCGTGCCGCGTGGGGTCTCCCCTGGGGACTGCAGTGCACAGGGGACCCACGTGGCCAAGGAAGGACCACCGCAGGGGAGCAGACTGCTCCTCCAGCAGGCAGGAGCATTGAGGAACCCAGTCTCATTAAGACAGGTCCCATGGTGAAAGGACACCCGTGGGTCACGGCCACCCAGCCGCCATCGGTCGGTGTCGAGGAGCTGGACCGTCCCCGGGGGCGCACCGAGTCCCCGGGGCAGCAGAGCTCCGAGGGAGTGCAAGGGGGACGCGATCCCATCCCCGATCTGACCCAGGCAGCTGCGGGAGAAGCAGCCCTGCTCCCCAAAGTCATCTCCATACAGCTTATTCCACCAGGTACACACCGCCCTGCTGCTCTGGCAAGCTTTCAGCTCTTCGCCTATTACTTTTAGATGAGGCGGCTATTTAAACGGCACTTAAGTATTACAGCTGCTGGGCTGTAAAGTGTCTCCGTGACACCAGCCCCCGCTCTCAGGCACTTTAAAAACCTCTGTGTAAAAGAAATTAATAACAAAGTGAATTGTACTCAAATACAGCTTCTGGAAAGATAAAACGGTGGCGGGGGAGCGGTGGAGGGTGAGGGAGGGGAGTTTAACCTCCCCTGCCCTTCCCCACCTCCCCGGGCAGCGATGGACAATGCCGTCTTCAGAGCGTCACAAACCCAGGTCAGATTAAACCCAGAACGCCCTGGAGTCCACCAGGCTTTCTGCTTGGGGTTGTTACTGGTGGTGACGGGCGTCTGAAGTCTAACGGCACAATGTCAAATGATTGCTTTCTAAGCAGGCTGGTTTTTCTTCCCAGCCCAACGTGAAGCTGGGAGGGATGGAGACGCCTCCTGACACCAGTGGGGTTTCGGTCGGGTCTCACCCAGCAGCCAACGATCGATGCGCAACCCCTGTGCCAACCGTCTCCAGCTTCAGGCTGTTCCTGGCTGATGGTGTTTGTTCACTCCGTGATGGACAGAATTTGGGGAAACTCAAGCCAAAAAACCTCTACAGCCTCTACAGCTAGAGGCTGCAGGGCTTTCATCCTCAGCCTTTGCCAAATCAATGCAGCAGCAGACAAACCCACCAGCCCCCCATGGAGCCGCCCCTGATCCCGGCAAGCAGGGAGAAGGATAAAATGTATTTTAAAAAGATGCAGGTTCAGAGGTGCTACGCATAATTTACCCTGCAGGCAGGAACGAGAGGCCGGCATGGAGAAAGAGCATCTTCCACGGGCTTCGGCCCCAAGGGGGACACGGTTTCTTCCCAGTTTTTGGCTGGAGATTTCAGGGAGCAGCGCCGCTCGTCTGCAAAACATCCCTGGCTGGGGAAGCGCCAGCGGTCGGGACCTCGGCGTCACAGCTCCGCCAGACACCGCGTGGCCATCAGCGGCGGTGACTAATGAGGCGTCTGAGCTGTCGCTCAGCACTGCGATGAGTCTGCAAGCGAACAAGATATATTAGGGGAAAACGCTTGTGGTAGAAGAAAAGGGCTGGGCTGTTAACTCCAACCATCGCAGATCCTGCGGGGAGACTCCCGTTGGCATCTGACTGTTCAGACAGGGAGTACCCAGTCCCCAGCCGGATGGCAGCTCAGCTAGCATCCCTCCCAAGCACCATTTGCTTCCAATTTCTGGGGGGATTTGTCTTGCAGGGGCCCCGCAGGCGCTGGCAGGAGAGGGAGGCAGGAGCCGGTCCCACCTGCCTGGGGAGAGCAACGTAATGTCATTCAGAGCTGGGATCTTACCTCCAAATCCCTCCTTCTTTGACAAGAACACAAATCACCCATTCAATCTTCAAACAGCAGTTCAAAGCCTTCACATCACTCCCAAGATTAATTAGCAGTTAAATAATAACCCAGGATAAGGCTTATCAAGGCAGAAGAACTACAACACGGTCAGTTGGTGATGTGAGGGATCCAAGGCTGGAGAAAGCTTCACGTTCCCGGTTAAATCCGACATCTCCCAGGAAAACACAGGCTTTTCCCATAACAAATAGCAGTGTCAGGAGTTAATCCTCAGCAGAGGAACATTTCAAACAAAACCCACCTTGGGCAGAGCGTCTGTTCTTTTTACATATGTTAACACACGTGTTCTCGGGCAGGGGAGCAGCAGAGCTCTGGTCACTGTTGGCCAACCCAAGTGCTGACCAAGGCAACGCGTGGCTGAACCTGTAGAGGACAGGTTATGGGTGGCACAGAGCCGATGGTCAGGCAGGTCCTGGGGCAGGAGGCTCAGGAGAGAGGCACGTGCGTAGCCTGAGGATGGCCGTTAAATATAGGGACACCATGTCAGACCTGGGACATCCTCAAATGCAAAGAGTAGCAAGCAGAGAAGGAGCTCTGGAGGCTCCCTGTGATGTCCTTGTCCTGGTCTTAGACATCATGGATGGGCACCGAGCCCACGGACCTCCAGCATGGCCCAGAACAACTGCCTTTCTTGCTCTGGACTCCCATCTGGCAATGATGCCCTACTCCAGCAGCCGTCGCTGCAGGATGCAGGGTGCTCCCCAAGCCACGGGTGAAAGCCTCGCAGCCCCACCGGCCTGGGGGTGCTGCTCCCTTACTTCCAACCCCCCTTTTCCCAAATACTAGGAAGAAAAAGAAATAAATAATCAGCTGCAGCAAGCCGGCTGCACCAGAACATTTATTTCATATAATGCATCATTTATTTTCAATTATCATGGTACTTCCCCTCCCCCTCCCCGATTCCTCCCTCCTTTCCCGCACACTTGGCAGATCGCTGGTGGAAAGTGCAGAGTTGCAAAAGAGCCGTGGCAGGAGCAGTGGCTGTGGCACGAGGGGAAGGGACAGATGTGATGGGGACAGTGCTGGCACCTCTTACAGCAGCGCGGGGCTGGGAGGAGGATGGCAGCCCATTGCGGGGAGTGTGAGGATGGACACCTCAGGGGCCATGGGTCAGACAAGGAGAGATGTCCCTGCTGTCAGCTCACCTCTGGGCTAACGCGCTGAAGGAGGTGACAGCAGCACAGCAGAGGTGGTGATGGGGACACTACGGGGGAGGGCACAGAGAGGGATGAGAGCAGCGCTATGGGCATCTTCTCCCTCCAGACACAGTTTCACCCTCCCAGCCCCAGCTGAGCACTGGTTTTCTCCCCCTTTCCCTCTCCTCTGGAGACCAGAGCCAGGCTGCAACCTGCTCTCAAAGCCTTGGCCAGCTGGAACTTGGGGAAGGAGCCAAGCCAACCTCTGGCTGGTGGGAGACATCCACACCTGACCTCAGGGATGCAGGTTGACGTGTGGTTTCTGTAGCCAGCAGCTGAAAAACCCGAGCCCACCCTGAGTCCCCCTATGGCCAGGAGACCTCCAAGGGCCGGGGTGGCTCTGGGCAGTGCATCCCCACGGGGGGATGCTGCAGCTGCCGCCCGGGCACGGGGGTGCGGCACTCGCCGTCTTTACCCTATACTTGCACACCAAACGGCTTTTTTATTCCCAGGTCTATCTCAAAGCCATTGGAAGATATCTGACATATCATGAAGGATTTTCTAATGGGGTTCAGCAGACTTTAAGATTTATATCAAAAAGCCCCAATTTATTGAATTAATGCTGCAGAGCAAAACCATGGCTGCTTAACAACTGGAGTATCAGTATTTTACAGCAACATAACTAATAAGGCCATTAATACAAACTGGGCTCACTCCTGACATTTATATCACTGTAAATCTCTCTCTCAGCACTGGAATTATTTATGCCATCCCAGGCACTCGAGAAGCGCTGTCGTTCTTTATCAGGCTGAAAGATTTAAACCAAGAAACGACGAATATAAACGTAATAAAAAAAAAAAAGGGGGGGGGGGGACACGACACACCTCAAGAAGATCTGGGACAGGACCCCTACGCACAGCTGGGGCTGCCCCTTGCTTTCCAGCAGGGATGGGATGAGGGGGGACCTGCACCCCGGCCAGGTCCCTCGAGACCGAAGCCATCCGACGTACCTGGCTGCAGCTCCCCATGTGTACCAGGTTTGCTGCGAGCGAGGAAAACTCGGATGATTTTAAGCAGGGATCGCGGGTGCGGTTGGTCCTCTTCTCCCCGACATCCCCTCCAGAGGAGGTTTTCCAGCAGAGCCCCGAGCCCGGGGCAGCCGGGAAGGCTGAAAGCTGCCCAGGGTGAGAAAGATCTAAACCCACCCCCCCAAAAAAAACCATCTCCAGCACTAACCAAGCACCCGGGAAACTGCAAATAGGAAGATCAGGGCAGGGGGGTGGGAGAGGAGAGAAGCCTGACAGACCTCACTGAGTACTAATTATTTCTGGCATTATCTGCACAGACAGATAAGGTTTTCATTAATAAACTTGAAGAAGGGGTGGGGGGGGGGAGCAGAGAGAGAAGCAGCAACAGCCAACTGCCAGGAGAGAGCTGCGAATGGACCACAACCACCAGCAAAATGCAATCAGGCACAGGGAGCAATTAGGGGCCCGGCTAGCAGTGGTGGCAGTGTGGGGGACATGGGGGACAGTAATTAGCTGCCAAGCCTGTCCCCGCTCGGCTTTGTTTTGCAGGCTGCCTCATAATTCACGACATGTTGGAAATGAAATCGTTAGTAATCTTTCATAGGCAGGGCCTTATTAAACCCACTATCTGCGCTTATTTAATTGGAAGGAGATAAACCCAGGCCAGCGCGGGAAGGAGAGCGAGGGAGATGCATCGCAGCCTGGCTGCAAAATAAACGTAGGGGCTGCAGGTGTGCGCGGGGGACAGGGGGCTGCAGGGGCTCTGAAACCCCCAATTCTGATTTTTACCCACGTGAAGGAACGCCGAGAGGCAGGAGGATGGGGGAAAGCCCTCGGTTCGCAGGTGGTGTCACCCAGGCCGTGGGCTCCGGGGCAGGATTCTGCAGGAGCGCGGTCTGGCCAGCTTTGTGCTGGCTGGGCAGATGGATGGGAGATGGGGGGGACGGTAGGGGGGACGCAAGGAGCTGCGGCAATGAGCAGATGCAGGCAGGTGCCCATGGCAACGGGGCGGTCCAGCCCTTTCCACTCTGCACAGCATCACCCCAAAGGTCAGAGGCAGCCCGGGGGACGCCGCTGCCTGCGGCAGGAGGAGGGTGGTGGGCGACCCGAGTCCCTCTCCCTGGCAGCCCTCGGGCTGTGCCGCACGAGACACGGGCTCTGGCTGACGTGGGGGCCCCACGGCAGCTTCGTTGTGGTTCTGCTTCGATTCAGATCAGCTCAAACCAGAGATCATTTCCCCCCCCCCTTCCCCTGAAGATGCTCGGTCCATCCAAAAGAGCATGTTGTAGCACATCGTTAAAACCAGGACAAACCAAACCCCCTTTCCCCAAAAGCTCAACCCTCTGCGTGGTGCAGCCACCCCAAACAGCCACCCCTGGCTGACCGGTGACCCCACGCAGCAGCCCCCAGCCCGACCCGCTCCCCCCGGCTGCCCTCTCCATCTCCCCCCCGGTGCCTGCTGATGCACGGGGTGACACTTCCATCAGCCTCGCTGCTCTCCCCGGGGAGCCGCGCTGCTCCGGCTCCCTCCCGGGTAGCTGTTCTCTTTGATTGCTGTTGAAAGGAGATAGCATCCTACCTGATGGGGAGATTTCCAGCCCTCCTGCGAGAGCCCTTTGCTTTCCGAGAAGCCGGAGCTCCAGGGCCTCTAGCAAACTTTATTCACAGAGGGGGAGAATGGAGAGAGATTGGAAAGGTGGAGAGAGAATTGCTTTTCTCCGTTTTATTGGAGCCGAGGCTTTCAATGGCTCTCCTTAAACTCCGGCATTGCAAAGGAGGCGAGAGCCACGCGGAGGTGAAAGGACGATATTTCTTGAGGCAGGGCGAGGTGCCATCTCGGTAAATATTTAATTAGGAGTCAAACTGCTAGACCAAGGAGTTCTGCTTGCAGAGATTTATCGGACACAAACATCATCTGTTTGAAAAAGTAAGCAAGCAGCTCATCAGGAAGCATTTCTTTCTGCTTGCGCCTGAATCCGTGCCTTGCTATTTAAAGCCAGAGTGACATGATGAGTCTCTTTATGTCACCCCAGCCCAGAGACGAGACGGGGTCAGGGGCTGGGGGTTGGCCCCTCGCTCTGCCCCAGCTGGGGAAGATGCTCTCAAACCCCATCCTCACAACGGGAAGCATTCTGAACCTTGTTTCAGGAGGCAAAACTTGCACGAAAGCCCACCAAAGCCAGGGTTTGGTCTCAGCAATAGTGCTAGTGATGCCTGACCACAGGTCCTCTCCTGCCTAGCTGGCATTGCAGCGCTCTTCCAGATATCCTTCGGCACTGGAGGGCCCAAATGTGGGTGGCCATGGCCACATCCATCTCCTATCCAGCTTGTAGGCACCACGGGATGGGAGGGTCTAAAATCCCCTTTGTTACCTTCAGCGAACTGACCCCAAGATGGGGAAGTTTGGTTGGAAATGTCCCCGTGCTGGCAGGGGGACAGCATCAGGTTTCTCAAGGGCACCAAGAACGGTCCATCAATAGCTCAGGATCCCAGGAAACACAGCTCAAAGTCCTGTGTTAGGAGAGGGAAATGTTGGCTCTTTATACACCCCCAAAAATTAAGCTTGCAAGTCAAGCCCGTATTCAAGAAATCACTAATGCTAAAACCCAGCTAAACCCCAGTGTATGATAGACGGAAAACAGAGCTGCTCTACATCAAGCTGAGTTTGAGCGTGTCCTCCAGCGCCTGCAACACATTTGCAGTGCAGCTCGACTCATGTCCCAGCTGGGAAGGACTGCAAGGATTTATCTTGCGTCTCTCTGCTCCCGCATCCATTCCTCCCTCGTACTGCCCGCACTGGCACCAGTTTGAGTCACCTCTCCCATTCCCATTTAACATCGCAGGGAATTGCCGGCATCTCCTTTCTGCCTGTCTTTCCCCTCTCGGTCACGCAGAGGGAAGGTTTCATCGTTTCCCTCAAGGCGCTAAAGTGCTGCTTCTGCAGTGCTGCTTATCCAGAGCAATTCAGGTGCCGCAGGCTCAGCCAGATCCAACGAGAACGGCAGGAGACAGAGCAGCTTTGCTTCCAGGTTTCCCCCTCCCCGCGGTGGGACCCGAGGTCCCCAGTCCAAGCCACGCTACGTCCTTGGTACTCTCCTAGCCCTCAGCCAGGTAGAGCCAACCTCAAATCAAGGAGAGTTTGGCCCCAAGGTAAATTTTAAAAAAGAAAACCTCCAAATCATCTCACTGAAAAAAAAAAAAAAGGTTGAAAGGCCAAGCTCCTCTCCGCTCCGGCTCCTTTGCCCTCAGCAGAAGAGCAAGCAAACTCCAGGCTGCTTAATGAAGAACTGCCGTGCTCCGTGGGCGCAGCGGCCAGAGCGCTGTCATCTGCGGCTGCCGTTCAAATTCATTAAGCACGGCATCGCTCCGCTCGCGCTGCCAGCCCAAATTCGCTTCCCCGCGGCCAGCGAGCACGCAGGGCACGGACGGGAGCTGCGCAGGATGCAGACCTGCTCCACCGCTGCCTGCGGGTCTATGCCACCCCATCGCCTCCGCTTTGCCGCGCAGAGCTCTCCCACAGCCCTGACAGCTCGGGGACGTCCAGAGGACCAAAGCTGCGGTGGCAAGCGAGAGGCCAGGATGAGACTCGCCAGGGAGGGAGGTCAGCCTGGCATGGGAATATGGGGGGGTAAGTTCACATTGCATTGTGCAAGACTGGAGAAGGAGGGGAAAAAAATACCATCCCCTAACCTTCTAGCATCTCCTTTCTCATACCTCGTTGCCCAGCTCCTCAGTAAGCCCAATAAAACCTTTCTCCAGATCCTCCCGGTAACAGCAACGACTTGCCCTGCTTGGCTGTAATTAGCTGCAAAGCCACCAAAAAAATTGCCCAGCTGAAGAACATTTAAGGACCAAAAAAATGGAACCGAGCTGCAAGAAAGCAAGCAAAATCCATCACGGCTAATTATTTGCTCTTAATCGTCAAAAAAAGATGGATTGATGAAAGGAGTTGGTAAGCAGGGCGATAGCAGGAGTGTTCTCGAAGGCGAGCACTGTAGTAGGATCCAAAAGCAAGACTTTCCATAATCCATGGGCTGTTAATTATCTAAACACAGGTCCCTTGGAACTGCCTGAGTGAAAGATTAATTAGTTTTTGAAATAATAGCTAAATTGATACTGGGAAGGAGTTTGGGCTCCAAAATAATGGCTGAAAATTAGCCACCCTGTTTCTCCATTTCTCTTTGCCACGTTCAGGAGGACATTTGTCTCTGTTGCTTTTTCAGAAAAGGGCCATTAATCAAACCAGCAGATGGTCCTTCCCAACGCTGTGATGCTGCAGAAAGACAAAAGGGAGGAGGAGGAGGAAGCAATCACCCCCAAGTGTTAGGAAAAAAAATCCCCAAACCCAGCGATTAGCAACCCCAGAGACCATCTCCCCAGAGAGGGCTGGATCTGTTCAACTGGAGTAACGCTCCAGGAGACGAAGAACATCTCCTGTGACAAGCAGGCACCTACAGGAAAGGGATTTGGCCGTCTTTAAAACAAATTACCTGCACTAATCTCAAATACTGGGATTTATGTCTCCCGGTTCACCCAAGTTTGACGTCTAAGTTGTCACCGCCTGCCAAAGCTTTCACCCATGAGTGGGCCACACATGCGTTAAGGACCCGTTCCTGCATGTCCCGGGGGTGTGTGCATGCTGGCTTGTCCCTCCACAGCAATGCTCACCGTCACCCTCTCCCACCTGGCTGCACGTTTCACAGGACGGGCGGGAACATCTCTGTGTGGGAACATCTCCGTGTAGGAACATCTCCCGTCAGCATCGCTGACAGCTCTGCTGTCACACGCGGCTGAGATCATCCAAGGGGCTCAGGAGCTGTCAGATGTACACGCACGCACACAGCGCCACGGCACACATCTTTTTTCCTGGGAAAATCAGCCGGTGGGAGCCTCGGCAGCCCCCCAGCGCTCCCTGCCTCCCCGGGCATCCGACCCTGCCTTGGGGATGGCGTCGGCCATCATCACAGGTAGGCGAGCTCGCTCGCACAGCCCCCTGAGCCCAGAGCCTGCCAGACCCCTCACAGCGGGTACCCACGCAGGTGGGACCCTGCTGCCGAGAGGGACTCTGCCTTCCCAGCCCGTGGCGACGGGGCGCTCCAGGGAAGCGGCTGCGTGTTACAGCCCGGTGAAGGCGCAGGCAGCTGAAGGCTGCCCCATCAATCACACCAGCCTCCGCTCACAGAGCCCTTTGTCTTGAAAGAGCGTCTGCTCCATCACATACGCACGGCTGACACGCGCGAAACCCTTCACGGCGTTTATTGATGTATGTTACCTTGGATTTTATGGCATAATAAATAACAGGGCAGAGGCAGACACCCATCTCCTCAATGCAGTCTGCAGCGCATCGCCCACCCTTTGTGGCTGCTCAAACCCAGAACTGCAGACAGCATCTTCCCCGGGATGCCGTCACTCAGACAGCCCGCCGGCGACACGTGTCCAAGGGACAGGAAGGTCGTGCTCCCGGGCGGGGAGGCCAAGACCTTGTTCTCTTTCCTATTCTGCAGCCGTTAGCAAACAGGCATCACCAGCTACCAACAAAAAATGTCCTTCCAAGCCTCTTGTTATCTTTGGCATCAAACAGCCACAGCCAAACGAGGGGCACCCTGGCTCTGTGCAGGGCGGTTCTCCTCCACCACCTGCCGGAGCCGCGGTGCAGGGCTCAGACCCTCTCTGTGAAGGTGACAGCCGTCCCCGTCGCAATACAGATGTCCGTCACCCCCCTGGGAGACCACTGCCCCACTCTGACCTCAGAGCAGAGACCACTGACAGTCTGACCCGCTCTCACTGGACGCCGCTGGTTGGCAGGATCGGACCTCGGCAGTTTGTTACGCTGCAGAGGAGGGTTAAGCGGCGCTGGGAGGGGAGATCCTGTTAATAAGAGGGAGCAGGAGAGAGGCCCGTAGCGTAGGGAAGCCACTCCACCTCTGCGAGGCTCGGTTTATCAGCACAGGTCTCGGGCAGCACAGAGCACCTACCGCCGCGTCACCCAGCGAGCAGCAAACATCCCATTAGTTACGGCGGGGGTCCCGCTGCTCCGCCAGCCTGGGCTGAACCAGATCCCAACCGGGAGTGAAATTCCTCCCCCAGCAGCAGATTAAAGGCCAGGCAGGGAGAGGGAGGTGGAACACACCTTGCGGCGGCCGATCCAGCATCACCCTCAGCTCCTGGAGCATACGGGCTTCGGGCTGTGTAACCTTGTGGTCTTGGTCCCACTGCAATGCCTTAGCTAAATTAATCGCTCCCGCCATGGGCAAGAGAAGTCAAGCGGATGCCGTCTCCTTGGCCATTACTCTGATTTTTCATCCTTCACTTACTGTGAATAAAAAAAACAGAAAGAGAGCGAGAGTGGCAGCCCCCCAGCGCAGCATCCATCGTCACGGTGCAAACAGCCAGAACGGGGCGAGGAGTACCCATCGCTCACTGTGCCCTTCACTCTCCAACGAGCCACTGATTGATCTCCGGGTGCTGGGAAGAAGCGTGGCTCACCAGCAATCCTTAAGCAAAATTGAAGCAGAGGAACCTCTAGGAAGGTCCAGGTCCTATGCGGACCCTGGTGGTGCCCCTTCTCCTGCAGAGAGGCCCGGAGCAGTTCTCGGCATGGGTGTTTGTCAGCGTTGCTTCTGACACGGGTTTGCTTGGATTAATTTAATTGACAGAAACAAACACCCTCAGCTGGGAAGATACTTCTCTTGCCAGGTTTTGAGGTGTCTCCACCAAAAATAGAAGCGAGGGGAGCACCAGGGCCCAAGGGACGAGCTGTTTCAGGAGCCGTTACAGAGGTGGCTCGCAGCAGCTCTGGACGCCCAGCATCCACACCACCTCCTCCCTCCTTCAGCCAGGCATCACGGCTCCTGGCGGGGCAACCACAGCCGGCGAGCAGCTCCAGCTCCTGGGCAGGTCACTCAGACATCTCCATGCCTCGTGTTTTCGGCATGGGCTTTCTGACCCTCCAAGCCTTCCTGTCCAACCCCTCGCTGTCTGCAAACACAAACACCGGCACTTCTGGGCTCTCCAGCCCAGCCAGCACGGTGGGAGGAGCAGGCNGGACATCTCCGTGCCTCGTGTTTTCGGCATGGGCTTTCTGACCCTTCGAGCCTTCCTGTCCAACCCCTCTCTGCAAACACAAACACCGGCACTTCTGGGCTCTCCAGCCCAGCCAGCACGGTGGGAGGAGCAGGCAGTCTCTTTTCTGCATCCCCTTTTAGCTATTTGCCAGCCCCAGGGGTGCAGAGAGTTTTTTCATCCCCTTTTACAAGGTGATTAAACGCTGCATTTGTAAAACGCTTCATTCTGGGACACAAATTATGTAAAACACACTCAGTGGGATCTAATACAAGCTGATACAATCAGCTAGCGGTGGGGACTCCGCTCCCAGGATTTACTTCCCAGGGGCTGTGAGAAGCAGGCTGGACAGCCTGCTGGGCTTCTCCATCCTGGGAGAGGGTCTCCACCAGGCACAGCGCTGAGCTCCGGCCGATCCTGCTCCATCGCAGCCTCCTGGGGACCTCGGAGCCTGTCCCTCCTCTGGAGAGGGCTGGATGGTTGCACGGACGGCACAAGGACGGGCCAGTCTGGAGGAGGTTTGTGCATCACAAGGAACAGCTCTGGAGGTCCAGCAAATCTGGATCTTCTGGTGTTGCTTATTTTAACACTCATGTGGGTTTTTCAGAGCTCTTCTGTTGCTACTAGCCGTGCTGCAGCACTCTTGTGCACCGTGCTGGGAGAAGAGCATCTGGATGGACCTCATCGCTGTGTTTCCAAGCGGCTCTGGGGATGCTCTACCTGCCCACAGCCTCAACCAGCGCTCACCCAGCAAGAGACAACACTAAGCAGACAGAGCTTTCCATGCCTCAGACCACTACCGATGGGAAACGACGCTGCTTGCCTGAGGACAGACCACTCTTCATGGCAGATGTCAGAAGAAGGAGCCCTTACTTCTTCTGGACAGGCTCAAGGATGCTCCGGGGGAAAGCACTGCGGGCAGGTGACGTGCTGGATTAGGACAGAAACCAGTCCAACCTGGGGCCTGTCTTGGGTGCATCGCTGCTTAAAAAAAAAAAAAAA
>RSEF01000015.1:12604882-12635106 GCA_003993805.1 Himantopus leucocephalus
TTTTTTTTTTCCATATGCTAAAAATCAGTTCCTCCTCCTCACGGCTAGAAATTCATCCAAAGTTTCTTGTTGCATCTTTTTGCCTCCCTTCACAATTTCTACATTTTCCAGGCTCTGTACTGGATGAAGCACTGCTGATTTCCAGCTTCCCCTTCCATTTTCCCCTTATTTTTCCACATTTTCTGCTCACAGTGGCCACTCTGGCCGGGACACATGCTCTGGCACTCACTTCTCTGGCTGGGGACATTCCTCTTTGCATCAGACAGCTTCCAGGAGGCGCCGAGAGCTGCAGAAGCGTGGGCGATACTGTGTTCATGCCTCGCTTTAGCATCCAGCCTCCCCTTTTATTTATGGGCTCGAGAAGGGGTTGTAGCTTTTACTAGAGGCTGGGCTGGGTAGCAGCGTTTCGGCTGCTTCCTTGCAGGCTGGCGAGCGAGGAGGGTAACGTCCATCTGCAGAGAGGAGATAAGGTAATCGGGCACCTCGAACGCCCGGGATCTTATTAAAGGAGAGCTGGCTGGCGAGATCCTATCGCTGCGCAGAAATATCTGCGACTTTACCCTCAACTGTATACACGAACCAAAACAAATCGAATGAGCAGGAGGGTCAGGTTGGGCTCTCCTGCAGGGCAGGACGGGCAGGGAGCGAGGGGAGGCTGTCCCCTGCGTGGATTGGGCACCGGGAGAGCAGCCGGAGGACGCGGGTGGGAGGACGCGCAGCTGCGGCAGCCCGGCAAGGGATGGAGATGGTACTCGGCCAAAGCGATAAGGGAGCTCCCGGTGCCTGGTGAGGTGGTGCTGTTACATCAACGGGGAAGGATGCTGCCGCGGGGTGTAGATGATGCAGGGACTAGAGAGACCTCGCGAAGGGCAAGGGATGGGGTTCAGCCTCCTGTGCCGAAGGGCGTGCAGCCCAAGGGAGCTCCTGAAAAAGCAGACCCTTGGCAGCAGGGCTAGAAGCTACAGAGCTGGGTTTTAAACCCACTGGTCCCACATTCATTCGGGGACAGGGGCAGCTCTTGGACAGCCAGCATCTCTCCTGCCACGGTACCACCTCCCAACCCTCCAGCCTGGCTCAGTCAGTCCCACCTCCTCTCAAAATGCTGTCAGCCCAGCGGGTACACCTGGAGAACCAAAGCCCGAGTGTTCTTCCACCCCGTGCCGTTTCCCCAGGGACAGCACGGTTAGTTTGCCAAGGTTTGCTCCCACCTCCCTGCTCCAGCTCCAGCCGCAGTGGCAGAGGGAAGCGGGCACCACAGCTGATACGCAGCTACATGGAGCCAAGTCTTGCCCCGGCAAAGCCCGGAAAGACTCGCACACAGGCAAAGCTCAGATTTCCAACTCCTTTTGTTCTGCCCACGAAGCGTGTCCTGACACCTGGGACCCCGGTCTGTCTCAGAAGCCATCGTGCGCAGCTCATTCTTCCTGGGAACGAGCAGGAGGCAGGTGGCAGCGCAGGGGGGGACACCTGCCAACAAACACTGCTATTGCCGGTCACAGCCGAGAGGAGCCAAGGGGAGAGGAGCCAAGGGGAGAGGAGCCGGTGCTGCGGGCTCCTTTCTGCCAGGGCAAAACTTGCTTTGACCCTGCAGCAATTTCACAAAGGGGTTTTGGAGGGCAGTTAGAGCCCCACTAAGGGTTGTGGGGCAGGGACAGATGCATACAACATCCCAAGGAGTTACAGCACTCTCCTTAGAATCATGGAATGGTTTAGGTTGGAAGAGACCTTGAAGATCATCCCGTTCCACTCCCCTGCCCTGGGCAGGGACACCTCCCACCAGCCCAGGTTGCTCCAAGCCCCATCCAACCTGGCCTTGAACACCTCCAGGGATGGGGCAGCCACAGCTTCTCTGGGCAAAGAGAAATCTAAATCTCCCCTCTTCCAGTTTGAAGCCATTCCTCCTCATCCTATCACTACATGCGCTTGTAAAAAGTCCCTCCCCAGCTCTCCTGTAGCCCCTTTAGGCACTGGAAGGGGCTCTAAGGTCTCCCCGGAGCCTTCTCTTCTCCAGGATGAACACCCCCAACTCTCTCAGCCTGTCAGGTTAAACTTCACAAAAGCCACGTGAATAACAGCAATAAATGCTCCCCACCACTCAAAGGGAGGGCAGGTGTGCAGGAGCCTGCTCCGAGCCCTCCTGAGAAGCAAAAGATGATGCAGCCTCCATGTTCCCACCATGCCCCCTCCAAAAAGCCTGAGAACAGCCTGCCAGCTCGCGGCACAGAGTCAAGAAGGGAGCAGGGCCCTCGGTGCCACCTCCCACCCAGCCACGGGAACAACAGGGGCCAAGTCATCCTCCCTGTCATCCTCGCTCGCGCCGCGTGTGCTGGCAGGGGGGGAAGGAGGTGTCTCTGCCCTCCCCGCGGCTCTGCAGGAAGGGGAGCAGCCAGGCGCGTGGGCAGAGCATGACGGCATCTCACCCATGGGTGGGCTCTGCTCCCAAAGGGAAGCGTTCCAGCAGCGTTTGGGAACAAGGCTGCGCGGGCTAAGAGAGCGCGGAGTGCTGGGCTCGTAGCACCGGAGAGTGGAGAACCGGCCAAGCACGGTGGCAGGGAGCGGACACGAACATCAGTGGAAGGATCATCACATCCATGCAGGAGAGCTCAGAGCTGTACATCACTTCAGGAAGAGGGGGACAGACACAGCTGCAAAGAGTTAACTGGGAGCAGCGATATTGCGGGAAAATGAGTAGGCGCGGGGAGGCAGGCCCAGAAACACCAAAGCAATGGATGCCAAAAAGCTTCTGTCGGCTCCTCTCACCCTCCATACGTACCCTGGGAGCACCGTGCTCCCCTGCACACCACGCTGGGCATCACAGCCTGCCCAGCCCGGCGAGAAAGCGTCCAACACAGCGGGCAAATACACACCTGGGAAAGTATAATGCATCAAACTGGCCCAAAATATGTTGCCGGTTGGCATTTAGTAGCGTTTGGTGTCTCTGTGTTCCCCCACTGAGGCTGACAGCCCACGTACTGCCAGGACAACTCCTAGATAACAAGGTCAATGTGGACCAACCTACCCTGGGGAGAAGCCCTACAGCCTGAGGTAACATCTTGTGCTTCTCAAGATGGGATGATTACAGAGGGCAAGAATCTCGCTTAAAGCAGCTCTGCAGCTTCTGGACTCCACAATACCACACTTAGAATTAGCTCAGGCTAACTCCACCATGGTAGAAGCAAGGAAGCCCCTTTGGGTGAGAGAGAGACCTGGAAACCTTCAGATGAAGCGGAGGGAGGACATTACTGCCTATTACCTGCAACTGAAGATATGCTACCTGACTTATCCAGGGCAAATAACGCTCGTCAAGAACAAGGTACTCATTGAACTGCCGTATCGGTCAGTCTGCATTGACAGCGGTAGCGTTATGAGAGGCAATCAAAGTGCTGCTGCAGAAGTAACGTGTAGCAGCGCTACCCAAGCTCTCAGAAGCTGATGGGAAAAGGAAGGAGGCGAAAGTGCTGACAAGCCAGCAGCGTCTATAGTAAGCAAGAACAAGAGCTGACATATAGCTTAAACAACGTATTAACTAACACAATGAAGGAATGAAAAAAGCTCAGAGGATTAAGGAAGAAATCTGTTTCCCTTATAATTTATAAACATCCAGAACACAATACTCTTGGACTTAATATCACCAGGATGCGACAAGGTTTTGACAGTGAAAGGTAGCAGAATTTAGATGAAATCATGGAAACAGGCATACCAAAGGGCCAGGGCGACTCCATGGTGGGCCGGGACAGGCTGTCACCACAGCAAGTTGGTAGGCCATCAAGCTGCAGGTACATCTCAGACCCCAGCAGGTCTGGGGTTCCCCACACAGGTCCCAGGGCAAGTCCCAGTGACCCAGCTAGTTGTACGGGGTTAGTCTGCAAATGCTAGCTCATAATCACTGACCACGCTCTGTAAAAACATTCTCGAACCAACTGAATCATGCAAATGTCCTCAGGAGTCAAAGTGCTTAGCAAGATCAGCGTGAAGCTGGCCCTAGGGGCTCCTCCCGAAAGCAAGACTCCAGCTGGTACCACCGACCGTACAAGGCAGAGGAGACATCCAGCAGGAGCAGCACAGGACCATCACCCCCAGGCTGAACCTCTTTCAGCAGCTGCAAGAAGGGCACGTCAGGAGATTCGATATCACATGAAGAGCGGTGGGTCTGGTCTCATGGTCAACAGGAAAGCAGTGTACAGGAGATCCGTATTTCAGTGAATTCAGAGGACGAGGTTGTATTTCTCAACGCACATTCCTCTGTCCGCCTTCCCATGGTGGTGATTCCTCTTCTCGGGTTAGCAAACACCACCGGCCGTGGCACCCAGCCTCTGCAGGCAGAGGGCTTTTTGCCTTCATAGCAGCAGGCTAATAGGGAAGCGGTGGGCGACAGATGCTCACTCAACGCGGGAAGGCAGGAGAACATTGGCTCCAGGATGGCAGCGCTCGCTCGCGTCGGTGCTGAAAGCCACCAAAGGCAGCAGGAGGCAACGGTGGAGACAACCTTGGCAGTAGGTGCTGGGAAATGAGCTCCACGTTCATTCCCACGCAGCCACAGCCGATCGCTGCTGTCAGCCGTTGGCTTATTGAAATCAGTTCCCCTCCGCCGGGCCACAGCTGCCCCGATGCCCCAGCCCGTGCTCTAAGAGGGGACCGGGGACATTCAGGCGTCGAGGGATGGCAGCAGGCACAGGGTGGCAGGAGAACATAGTTCTGGCTTGGTAATGAGTTTTGCATTGTGCTGCATTAACCCAGACTAAATTATCTTTTACGCTGCTATGCTTCAGCTAATAGAATAAATAATATAACCGGCAAGCAGCGGTAGATAACTTCTTTCTTTTGATAGCTGTCAAGGGAAAACAGAGCCTTTTATTTCAGCCCCTCTGCTGCCAACGTGAGGGCAGGTTTCGGCTACCCCTGGAAGGAAGCTCAGCTGCGTTCGGTGTGTGCCACGAGCACCGGGACGGCCGTCCTGGCTGGGTGGAAAGGAACAGCCCACGCTCCTAATGGAGCTTCTAGCTGGTTAAGGAAAGAGAAATCTATTTAAAGGAGTCAGAGCCTTTTTAACCTACCTTCCTTTGAAAGGAAAAAAAGCCCACCTAAATATATCTTTACCAGAATTAGAGCTTTTAACCTGTTTGCCTCCTGCAGTCCATTGTCCGCCGCGCCAAGAGCTGTTTCTCTGGAAATGGCAACGTTAGCTAATTGCTGTTTGAAGTCTTTCCTCCCAGCGAGCGGAGCAGCGGCCTGGGAACGCCCGCTCCCTTCCCCGACAGCTCTCCGCAGAACTGGCTTTCCAAGCCATCGGCGGGCACGGGGCCGGATCCTGCTCTCCAGAGCAAACCACGCATGGATCCCCAGGCAGAGGGACGGCACCTGAACTTTCCCCATGCTGGCACACTTCCTTGACACGCAGCCCCCCGCACCCTGGGACATCTACCTGACCCTCCCCAAAGAGGGACAGGGTCTGACCCTTCTTCTCACAGCAGCTTACAGACCGATAAATAGCTATTTCTCCCTAGACAAGCAAGATTTAAACCAGAAGGGTTTCCCCGCAGAAGCCACCCTAGGGTGGGTGCAAAGGGGAAGCTGTTGGGGACACACGTGGGGACCAGTGCGGCTCCAGCGGAGCTCAGGAGACCCTCTGGCAGAGGGATGAGCCTGCAGCCTTCCTTATGGATGAGGAGTCAAGGCAGCGAGGAGAGAAAGAAACGGAAACAGGAGGAAAAGCACATCTGATTTAGCATTGGGCAGATGCATGCTTTTGCCGAGCCTAGTGGGGAGCGGAGCTTGTCAGAAGGCGGAACTGGCGTATCGGTGACAGCTATCGGTAAGGGTTTCTTTTTAAAAGTAATTGTTACAACTGAGGAATAAAAAAAAAAAAAAAAAAAGCCTTATCATGAGCCAAGATAATTTCCCTCCAAGAAATCCTTGAGGTTCGCTGTTTCCATCGAGCTCTGCAGAGGAGAGAGCCCTTCTCCCAGCGCGCAGCCAGGGCTGGGGAAGCCACTTTTCTGGCAAGGCTGGGGAGGAACGTGGCACGGCACTGCCCTCTTTGGGTATATCCACCCGCTCATCCCAGGCTCGGCGCTGTGCTTGGTTCAGACGTGGTGTACAGCTGTATCTCTTCTTCCCATGCTGATAAACACCAGCGATTTTGTTCCCTGCCGCAGCAGAGGTGAGGTCGGAGATGCACATGTACAGCTGATATTGGCACCAGCATCCTCACCCTTACTAACGATGGCCAAGAGATCCTCTCCTCCCCACAAGTGGCCCAAACCCCACTTGCATCCAAGCTGCTGCCGTGCCGAACCTCACCACTACCGCTGCGGTCATCTGCTCCCAGGGGGAGAGTGCCCAGAGCAGAGCCAGGCTCCCCGTCTGCATCCCCAGCCCTGGCTCGGAATCAAGACCCCAGCAGAGCACTGGGTAGGAGCACGCGTCACTTTTGCTGGCCCCGTGTACATAAAGAAGCTGGTGCTCTGCTGAAATGGCTGCTGAGGCTTGGGGTTACTGTGCAGGAGCTGCAAAGGACCACTCAGGTGGACAAAAGGCTGCCAAGATCAGAAAATTCCAGTGCTGCAGAGGGGCAGCGAATTGAGTTCTTGGTATTGCAAGAACCAGGTAAAGCTTTAGGTCATCTCCCATCTCGTTCAAACTGTGGCCACGCTTCTGTCATCACTCTTGTGATAGCTACGCTCTGGCTTTGAGAACACCACATGGTATGAAGATGGAGCAGCACAAGGTGCATCTACACCAGTGATATCTGGGCTCGCCTCCACCCCACACCTCACACCACAGCCGGCAGAGGATTTCACACCAGCAAAGGGCAACTTCACAGAAGTGGCAGAACTGAGGATCAGTGTGCAACTGTCACCTCTTCCCTCATTCCTCTAAGGCTATGGCATGTCCTTTGGACTTCTTGGGAAACACGAGGAACCGTCATTAGGAGAATAATTAAGGACCTTAAAAAAAAAAGAAGTCACAGCTGAAAGCCCTGACCTGTAGGCATGTCCCCCTCCCCGACTGCTGGGTGAAGGCCTGCCAGACCTAGGCTACGACATGAATCATCTGCAGGAGGAGCCATCCAGACCTCCCTGCTTCATCGTGCCATGAGCTCCTCACACAAACCCCACGGAGGGCAGAGGCCAGGTGTCCAGAGACGCTGGGGCATTTGGACCCATCACAGAAGCGATTGGTNGCACAAACCCCACGGAGGGCAGAGACCAGGTGTCCAGAGACGCTGGGGCGTTTGGACCCATCACAGAAGCGATGGGTGCAAGAAAGGGACCTTTTGAGGGGGCTTTGCCAACTGGGGCCGGGTACCTGGAGCCAGAAACCTGGTCACTGATCCAGCTCCTCTGTAGATAATGGTTAATACAGAACATGGTTCATTTAGTAGTCCCATGGGACTCTGTGCTAGGATCTACCACAGGGTAGAAGCAGCATAATGCTTCCAACCAACTTAGCAAAGCCCACAGCAATGAAGGGGTAATTAACCAGAGAGTAGAGCGGCAGCAGGACCGAGATGCTGGATACTCCGATGGGAGCGGGAAGAGAGCCCAGCCACGGAGCTGAGCCGGGAAGGGAAAGGCAAGGCGCTGTGGGTTTGTGCACTATTCCCTTGAAGGAGGGAGAACAGGGAAGGAGGGACTGTGCCCAGGAACGGCATCGGAAATACTGCTGAGAGGAAGCAGGAGTTTTGGAAACACATGCATCTACAAACCAACCTAAACACAAGCACAAGAAGAGTAATGAACAGCTTACTGCGGAGCTACAAACACTGCAGCTATATTTAGTTATGTAAAAGACCCCAAATTATAGGCATAAATGCCGCGGGACTTTGGGAGAGAAACAGATCCAACACCAGCACGTTTCCCTCGGGGCCAAGGGAAAGCTCAGTACCTTAGAAAAAAAAAAAGAAAAAAAAAAGAGGAGGAATACTCAATTTAGGCAATTGAAGTGGAAAGCAACTCTCCAAACCCCCAATTCACCCCATGGGACTCCATCTCCCACCCCTTGGCTGCCCCAGGCTCTTCACAGCAGTCCTGTTTTCCCAGAGGAGATGGTCAGCAGTGAGGACGGGCATCTCCCTCCGCTCTCCCAGGTTATTTGCTCAAGAGGCCACGCAGCCAAAGGCTAAGGTTCCACTGCCAGTTGCTTGTATCCGTAGTAAATTAGGGATCTACTTTTTTTCCTCCTCTATATGAAAAGGACTTGGCAAACTAATTGCAAAAATACAGGGCAGAAAGAACACCCTGGGGCACGGTAGAGACGAGTGGAGGACGGAGGAGAGCAGCAGGTTGCTTGGTCGTTGCAGATCTCACCTTCACGTGGCCACAAGGAAGGGGATGTGTTACAGCAGTGGGCAACAGTAATACTGGCACATCCTTCGTCTGGGAGAGCGGGATGTCTCCACTTGCCTGTGAAGAAGCAAGCAAAGGCTTTCACTGGAAGAATTTTCCCTTCAGACGGGAAGGAAATGCCCAGGGAGGAAGAAATCCATCTCCCTCCCGCGCACAAGCATACACGGCGGTAGGGGCCAGGTCTGCTGCCAGGGCACTGCCGTTCACAGACCTTCAGCCTGCTCCAGGGCTCAGGGATCCCACTGGGAAAAAACAGACACATCCATATGCAACAGCGTCCCTGCCATTTGAGTCAGAATTCCGGATGGGTAACGCTCCCTCAGCCTTGCTCTACCCCAGCCCTTCCCAGCTGCGGGTCTGGCTGTGCTTTCCAAGGGGGGGAAGGCCGCCTGCCTTCAAGCTGCCTTTGGATGGAGGCTATTTTGGGGCTCTTTGCTGGCACGCAATGCCGCTGTAAGCAATCACCTCCGAGGTTAATTAGACGAGATTCTTCGGTGAGGTCTCTGGAGGAGCAGGATTTCCTTTGCTCCGCGTTAAGCCCTTTTATTAACACTCCGATAGATCTCGACACGGCGGTGCCCCTGCGACGCTCCCCATCATACCGCCGGCAATAACGGCGGGTCTATTGCAGGAGATTAGGGGTGAGCTACAGAGAATTGCAAACAGCGGAGAAGGCAATAAGAGCAGAACAAGCTTAGAAATTGTCAGCTATAGCCGCAACCCCAGAAGTCACAACCGTGCTCGCGCCCACAGCAACCAGCCCAGTGATGCAAGAATATCACCTGATATTAGTCACTGCTGCAGCAATCCCTCTGCCTTGTACCCCTACAAATTTCATGGGGACTGGAGATGTCTTGGGGCTCTAAGAGGCACCACAAAAAAAAAAAAAAAAAAAAAAAAAAANAAAAAAAAAAAAAAAAAAAAAAAAAAAAAAAAAAAAAAAAAGGACAGTGTTCTCAGTTTAATGCAACATGACTATTTGCTAGCAAAAATGACTTGGCTTCTCTGTCCCTGAACCTTGCAGGTGTTTGTTTAACAGCCTGCATAAATTGAGGCTAATCACAGCTCCGCCAGCTGCCGAGGAGTCCGACAGCCAGGAGGACACGGCCCCGCTTATCTCCAGTGCAAGCTGAGCGAGCTGCTCCCGAGGGTGAGAGCTAATCTATTCAGCCCTAAACGAAGCAGCCGGTCTCTCAAGCCTGCAGCCTCGCCGGGGAGAAGCAGAGGACAGGGTCTGAATGGGATTAGTGTGGAGGAGAGAGGGGATATTCGGGCTGTGCCTTGGCTGCTGCCAGGGATGCGCCTGGGGAAGGGTCTGCCTTGGCCGTCCCTGCGATGCCGAGGGCCGGGCTGGAGGCCAGCGATGTCCCCCCGGGTCTGGTGGGGGAGCAGAACACGTCCCCAGCCTCGCATCCCTTCTCATCTCCCAGCACTACGTGGAGGGAGATGGGCACCAAACAGCAAAGCCAACGCGCTCCCCCTCACCTTGCTTCCCTCTCGCTGCGGAGATATACCGTGGGGAGGGAAAGGACAGGGGATGGCACGAGGGAACTGAGCACCACTGATAAATAAACCACTCAGATCTGGCTTTATGCACCCCCAACGTGCATAAGGACATGAATTATATATCTAACAAGCCAACAAAAGCAATTTATCTAAAGCATGCTCCCGTCACAAACCCAAGGCTTCTCCAGCACGCAAGGCAGTTCCCAGACGGTGCCATTCCCAAAAAGCACAGCAGGTTTCCTGGCTTCACAACACCCTCGCTGGCTTCATTCATCCACAGCTCTTTGTGATGGGGGACAAGGAGAAGGCAGGGACTCGGCAGCCGCGGGTACCACTGGACACGTGCACTTGTGTCTCAGCTCAGAGCGCGGGCAGGACAGGACGGAGCAGCATCGCATCCCCCGAGGCGGTTCAGAGCCCGGCCAGGCCGCCCCCAGCCCAACCAGAGAGAGCCTGCGTGATGGAGAGCGCGGCCATCCACCTCTCCCAGCAGACAGGGAGGAGGTGGTCTTCCTCGTTTCCCTCTCCTGTTAGAGAAGGAGNCGTTTCCCTCTCCTGATAGAGAAGGAGCAGGAGTCACTGGGCACCCTCCTTCCAGCCGACACTTTGTCGGCACACAGCGCGGCACCCGTGGGCAGGGACGTAGCTGCAGCACTCACAGCCTCCCGCGACTGCCTGGGTCAAAGCAGGGTGTTGGGAGGACGCTGCCACCTCCCAAAACACTCTCACAGTGAGGCCCAGGCCTCCGGGCACCATCCTGGCTCTCCGCAGCATCCCACCCAAGCCAGAACCCGGGCACTGCCTGTGCTGTGCAGCTCTTTCCCCGCAGTGTGGACCCCTCGGAGCCAAGCTGCTCCCCCTGGGCTTGGGCAGCCATGGAGAGACCCTCAAGCAGAACAGGGCAATGCAGTCCCCTTCCCTCCAGCAAGAAGAGGGCTCCACCAGTCCTCCTGCCGCAGAGCCCATGGCAGCCAGGCTCCCACCAGGCTGAGGTGGGCTAACAGCCATAGCATTGCTTGTTCTCTCTTTCCCCTGCTAGCCAGGGACGTGTCCCAGCTCCCCCATATCCACGAACCAGCAACTCTGCTTGTTTCCACACCATGAGCAGGGACGTTAGCCAGCACAGTATGGGCTCAGACTTAAAACCCAGACCTGCACACCTCAGTGAACTCTGCTGGGATCATCCCTCTGCATGAGAGCTGCTGCCCCACGCACCCATACGTCCAACAGAAGAGCAGAAGCGATGGACTTGCGCTCTTGGCATGGCGAGCGCTAATGATTTCTGGGCAGTCGTAATCATTTCCGATCAGACTGACATTCACGATGACTAACCCCGTAATCAGGCCGTGGGGAGGCAGCTGTAAAACACTAATCACACACCCAGCCCTCGCTCATTAGCTAAGCCCAGACCTCCCGCCAGCCCGGTTCCCCGGGGGAAGGCATCCCACCATGATGTGGAGGACGGCTCAGCACCGTCAAGGACCGGCCCCCTTTGCTCCTCTCATTTCAGTTTATTCCAACCTTGTGCTTTCTTGTTATCATGAGAGCTGACTCCATTTCAGGGGTTTATTACGCACATAGCTCAAGCTGCTGAAGAACGCAGCCGTTAGAGGTTTTAAAAGCAACCCTAACAGCGCAGGCACTTTTTCCTCCAAAGTACAATGGTCTTCAGAGCAGCTTTTTCATTAGCTACCCATATTTAAAGCTGGGCTCCCCACCACTGCGTTAAGAAGCAGCAAAATGGTGCTCCATGATCAGCCCTTTGCCGGGGAAACCCACCCTCACTTGAAGTCATGGTGCATCCCTCAAGCCCAGCCAGGAAACCAGCTCCTGCCCGGGGTTACGCGCACTGTACTCCTGGGTGACTTCAGAGCCCGAAAGCAGCTCTCAGGCCTGGGAGACACGGCAGGGACTGTGGTCAGGACTCAGCTGAAGGCTGTGGGACCAGGTGAGGCTAGGACCATGTCACCCTGCAGAACGGAGATGGTGGAGAGGCGAGGGTGGGGAGGGAGTGCTGCCCAAGAAATTATAAAGACCTCATCCAGCCATCTCCGAGGCTCTCTGCAAACAACCTTGGAGCTTGGGAGCACAGGCCCTTCCCCCTGTCACCCCTTGGCCCATAGGACCAGCCACCTTCGCCACCACCCCCTGCCTCCATTTCACGGGAGAGCACGCTCTGCATTGCTTGTGCATGCAGGTAACAACTCAAACCAGGCGGAGAAGAGGCGAACACCCTGCTCTCCACCCGGCTGCTAGACCCTGACATCCAACCTGACCTCCCCGCCAGCTTATCTGCATCCTCAACCCTCGCTCTTCAGCCACCTGCGTGGTCCAGGAGGCGGTAGAAAGGCAGCACCCCTGGCTCCCAGGCGTTAACCCCACTTCCCGGCGGCTGGGCAACCCCTCCTCAGCCCACCCCGAGGGCTGGCAGGGTTATCGTGCTCTACGACTGCAGCGCCTCAGCTCCGGCAGGCGCGGGCTGCTCCCTCCTCCCCTTTCGCTTCATGGAAATGCATAATAAGATCTCAGCGCGAGCCGAGGAAATTGCCTGCCTTTATCTTGCCAGCGCATTGCCCGGGCTAGCCAGGGAAGAGCACAAGCAACAGCCAGAATACAATTCTGCTCCAGACAGAGGAGTTCAGCGGTGAAGTTGTCCGCAGCCCCTTTGCCCCTCAGCTTTCCATTTCATTTGCATTTCATTTTCCTGGAGCTGCCCAGCTCAACGTCTCAACACAAGCCCTGCAAAGGGCAGGAGATGCTCCAGGGCCAGACTCCTGCTCCGCAGGTCAGCCATGGAGAGAGAAGGCGCATTCCCTGCAGCCCCTGCTCGCCGCATCACGAGGCATCACCAAATGCATGAGGAAGAGGTCAGGCTTAAGAAACTGAACCAGAAGCCCCTCCGGCATCATCCTGGCACGCTTAGCCTATGAAGAAGCAGGTCACGCTTCTCCATGGATACCTGGACCAGGATGTTCAAGAGGAACATCACAGCAGGCAGGCAGTGGTCCAAACTCACTGGTTTTAGGCACTTGAGAAGCCAAGACTCCCCCCACCATGAGCTCCCAGGAATTATACTGATTCTCCCTCCAGAACGGAGTTCACCGTAGCGTCAGAGGCTCTTCCTGCAAGATCCTCTGTAACAAATGGCCCAGCAGCGTGCCAGATGGCTAATAAATCCAGACTTCACACACCACCCGCTCCTGGGAGCGCTGAACGCTTCCTGAGCCTACAAACAGGCATTATAGATCAAGCCCAACTGGAGATGATGGCTGATGGCTAAATCCATTGTGTAGAACAATTGCTTCATTAGCAGGCTGAGCTGGGTGTGTGGTCAGGGAGATGGGGCCTGCCAGAAGATAAGACAGGGCTATTTTGCAATAATTTGTCTAAGTCTGCATGAAACGTCAGGGTTACAGCAGTGCCTCTGGAGCCGAACCAAGACAAGGATCTCGTCACGGGTCCTACACAACCTCGCTCACGCCCAGCAGAACCCCAGCCCTGTGCAAGGGGAAGGGGAGCAGCTCCATTTTGCCCTTTTCACGTGGTCTTTGGGAAGCGTGACAAGGTGAAGCCAGTGGTTCGACCCTGGATGAGGTACTTTGATCCATCTCCAACTTCTTTCCCCAAAGAGCCACCTGGGAGACCCTCCTAAAGATGTTGCTGGTCTAGATGGCAAGAACCAGTCCACCAGTCCAAGGACAGGAGAAGGGAGAGCTTCTTCATCCCCAAAACAGGCTCTCCTCCCCTTGCCACAACCCAGCCCCAGCAGCCACGGGTTGTCATAAATGGAGATAAAATAGCTGTTGAAGCGTCCACTGGCTCTGCCTGGACACCCTCCGAGCACAGGGCTGGAGGGCAGCTCCGTCCCACAGCCCACCTCATCCTGGAGGAACCGGTGTCTCACAGGTAAACGGCACAGCCTGCTTTGGCAGAATTAGTCACAGGGCTTCGCATGTCAGCAAAGCTTCAGTACAGCATCTCTGCAGCTCTGAGCAACAGCCCACGCCAGAGAGAGAAGAAAAAAAAAAAATAGCCTTGAGCCATCACGCTGAAAACATCTCATCCCCTGCGCTGGCAGCTGGAAGGACACGCACATAGTACCTTTTTTTCTCTTGGCCCCATTGATTTTCTGCAGCTCTACCTCCAGATCTCCACAGAGAGGCAGCTCGTTCAGCCTCGCAGCCACACTGGAGCGGGGTGAGGATACCCGTATCGCGCTGGGGGCAAACGAACCAAGCCAAAGAGCAGAGGCAGCAAAAGGCACGGCAGGATGGTTGGGTTAATACAGCCAGGAAGAGGGGGACGGGCATTGCTGCTCCTTGGCTTGTCCCCGTGCCCTAGGACAGGGACTGCTTTGAGCAAAAACTAAGGTGCCTGGGTCGGAGTCGGCTCCTGGTCCTGCCGGGGGGCAGGATCCCCCCCCAAGCCAGCCCTGCCTGCCTGGCAGCCACGTTGACGGGCTTTTCAAGTCTCTCAAATCCTAGGCTGGAAAGAAAACTACAGCAATTAACGGCGCTTGCTGCTGTGAATGGGAACACTCTGTAAATAAATTACATCTCGGAAATTAATAAGCGTCGCCTAATTGAGGTTTAGCATCTTAAATTCCTAAAAAATTCTTACAAGTCAACAGAAAAGGAGAGAGGAAAGACATTTACTTAGCTGGAGATCCCTAACCCAGAGCAAGCAGTAGGCAAAGGCGCCCGAGGAGACTCACCCCTGCCCGTTATCCAGTTGCCCTGCTCCAACACCAGGATATGTACATCCCGGGGTCAGACTAATTTTTCCCCTGCCAGCAGAGCAGCAGTATTGCAAATGGCTTTTAAATATCAAGCTAGCACTCGAGTGCTTCTAAGGCAACGCGCAACATGCATCAGGGATGAAAAAAAAATAATCAGATAGCATTAGTCAAGCCTAGGCCTGAGCACATGAGCCAGAGAAGACTTTGGCATCCAGCATTTGCAGTGGATGAAGCTCAGTGTTCCTCTCCTCCTCCTCCTGACGGCTGCCAGCTCTTTGGCGTGCCCCACCACTCCGGTGAAAAGCAGGTATGGAAACGCTTTGGCCACCCGGGAGCTCTCAGAACCTCTGGTGTGCTGCGTGGGGAAGTCATTTTGCAGCCAAATGCCCGCGGCATCACAGATTCCCGGCAGACGACTCCCCTGGCACCGTGCTGGCAGCTTCCTACTGGCTGCGGGCTCTCTCATGCCAAGCCTGTGCTCCATCCAGCCTCCGAGCAATCTGTCCCCACCGAAGCAGCAATGTGTTGTCCAGACCTTTTCCTCGCCTGGAGCAAGTGTGGACACATCTCTGATAGAAGCAAGTCTGAACGCATACTTCCGTGTGATACCGGTATTTTGATCTCCTTCAGATTAGTGCCACTCGCCTCCCAGACCCACTAGTGTTCCCAAGGGACTCCATCCCCCAGGCTGTTAATGGGAGATCAGGAGATGGGCAACTGGGATAAGAGTGTTTTCCGCACCTCCAGCTCGCTGAGGCTTTTGCCTCCCCTAGCATCCCTCAGTGCAGGCTGATAGACACACGTCCCAGCTTGCCGTCAGTGGCACACAGAGCTAGCACGGCTGCGGAGCCACCGTCCTCCCCGCTCCACACACAGGCATCTTGAAGGTTAAAGCAATAATCCCCTCTTCCTCTGCCCACATCATTAACACATCCAGGTGAGCAGGCAGACACAGCCCCCTGACACAGAGCACTGGTTTTTCTCTCCACTAACTCCTGAGGGACTGGTGTGGAGAAACCTTTAATGAATTTGACATAACTCCTAGCGCAGAGCAGTGCCACTATTTGATGCAAAGTTTAATTTGATTTCTCACTTGAATAGCTGAGACATCCTTGACACGCTTCCTTCAGCTTCCTTCCAGATAAATCTGCTGCATACAATTAGCACCAGGAGTCACCTGCAATTTCACCAGCCCTCCCCTTCGCTCCACTCTAACCTCCACCTGCGCTTCCCGCGGCTGCGAATCAACCCCGGCCCCCGTCTCTGGAATGGGCTTTCCATGTCCCCCACCCCTCCTTTAGCAAGGGGAAAGCTGAGGTGGAACAGTGGCAGCCACGGACTCGAGATGATGGAGCAGGCAGAGGCCAAGGCGGGAGCTGCAGCCAAGTGTCCCAGCTCAGGTCACCACCAGCAGTGTCTGCAGGAGAGCCATCACGGGCAGCAGCAGTCCTCTCCGCCCCAAGCTCTTGTGTTGCTCCACAGAAGCAGCTGCATTTCAGCTGCAAGGCTTGCACCAGCTACACAGCGCTCGAAGAACAGCAGAGTACAATGCTTTGCAAACAGGGAGCAAACACTGTGATTGCTACGAAAACATGGGAAGCACAGATGGGAACGTGGTGTTGGGGAAAGGAAAAAAAGTCTTCAGGTTTTTCTGGCCTCTGTTTCCAGGACATACAACTTCAGCCTACAGTCCACAAAGCCTGCTGAACCACGGACCTCCTGAATCTGGTGCACTGTTGGGACAGGAGGAAGACCCACAGCTTCCCAAAGCCCAGTAAGACCAGGGTTGTCCTATACCACCGCTAGGCACAGCCGAAGGTCTCGCTGGAGGCTTGCGAGCCCCCACGGGTTCAAAACCCACCGGTGAGCCAGNCTGCTGAACCTGGTGCACTGTTGGGACAGGAGGAAGACCCACAGCTTCCCAAAGCCCAGTAAGACCAGTGTTGCCCTATACCACCGCTAGGCACAGCCGAAGGTCTCGCTGGAGGCTTGCGAGCCCCCACGGGCTCTGCCTGGTTCAAAACCCACCGGTGAGCCAGCACAAGCAACGCTGGCCTCACTGAATCTGTTCCCTTCCCAATGCTCTGAAGCACAACAGTTGATTTAAAAATCTGATAGCAAACCACTGGGGAGTGAAAGATGGATTTGCAGGCATTAAAGCCCCAGACCAAGGAGCAAACAGACACCTTTGATTGAGAAATCAATGCTTGGGTTTTACAGCATTTCACACTAAGCAGCGGCAGAGAAGAGCCCTGCCTGCGCCTCATCCCTCCAGGGCAGGGGAGGAGAAACCAGCAAAAAGCAGGAAAGCGAGACACTCTGATGCTTCCCATCATCTTACCAAAGCCACAACAGGCTTTGGGGACTTTCAGTCCATGGGACATAACATGTTTTCCAAAGAGACCCCTCAGTTGATAAACTGATAGGAAAAGGAGATCCAGAGACTGAGAATGCTGAAGATGCCAAAGGGAAGGAGCAAGTCACGAAGGGAAGAGGAGGAACAAGCCCTGCACCCGACCAGGGGTGTTACAAGCACGAGAGACATGCTGACAAATTAAAACAGACTGTGAGAACCCCTGATATTTTTTAAAGCCTTTTCTTTCTCTCGGCTTTCTTCTTTTCCTTTGTATGTTGAAAATTCATCTTCAAAAGCAATCACAATGCCCCCAGAGGGGAAAAATACCCCAGCACACGGCAGACTTCCCTCTAGGCAATGTGAATCTGTATTACCCGAGTAAAAAGCCTTTCATCTCAAAATCATTCGTTTCCAGAGCACTTGACCCAAAAGGAAATCTCCTTTATTTCTATAAAAGTCACTTTCTCTACCAAAGTCCTGCGGCCTCAGAAGGGAGCTGTCAGGCAGCTTTCTGCGTCCACCGCTGCCTGCTCAGAGCCCTCGTCCTGCCTGCAGCAGCGGGCAATGCCCACGCCGTGCTCCTCAGCAGCCCCACCGCTGCCCCAAGGAGGGCACGGGGCACTGATGGGGCAAGAGACCAGGGCCACCAGGGTGGCAGCAGACCCCGGAGCCAGGAGTTCAGGGACACCCCCTGCTTCTCAGAGGGCTCTCCTGCTCCTGCCAGGCTCCACAAGCCCCTTCTGCCTGGAGATGGTGGCAAAGGAGAACCTTTCTCCAACTGTTTCTGTCCTTCGGCACGAGCCAACGCAGCGGTTACAGTTGTTGGTGTCCGAGTTGTTTCTCATCAGAAGCTCTCAGCCAAGAGCGAGCTCTCTTTCCCAGAAGGGAGCCACGGACGAGGCTGCGTCTGCAGTGCCCGAGTGATTTTGGACAGCTCGGCGGTGCCACCAGACATGCCGGATAGAAACCAGCTCGGGCAAGCGGCATAGCCGGGGCTTGGGGAGACGGCTTCTGCCCAGGGAGCTGTCACGGCTCCGCGAGAAGCCAGCTGTGATCCGCACCTCCCGGAGCTCACAGACCACAGGGATGGCCCCTTGAGGCGCTCACGCCTGAAACGGAAGGGAAAAGCGGTACTGGAAATTCATCAGGAGGAAGGAGAACGGCTGTTTGTTGGAGGCAGTGCGCAGCCGGCATGGGGGAGATGAGACCTCCTGGCTCCCACAGCCATCTGAGCTGCAGGGAAGATGCCACCGCAGACAAGGGTCCCCGAACCAGAGCTCCCAGCCCAGACGAGTCCTGCTCAGGTGCCACGGGCCACTGCCCCGCGNCCTGCTCAGGTGCCATGGGCCACTGCCCTGCGGGTGACAGGACGGGGGACACTGCGTGCCGGGAACATGCACCCCGGCTCTAGCCCAAAGGGCGCCAAATATCAGGTGATCTTCCTGTGAAGTTTAGTCCATCAAAAGTCACCGTTTTAATGCTGAGTTTTGGAATACTCGACGTGCGGCTTAATAGTCCTTTCCCTGACCTGATGCTAGGCGACAGGGCGCTTAGCTCACAAAATTATAGCAAATTTCTACCCCTCCAAGCTGGGGACAAGGACTTGAACCCCAGTGCCCAAAGTGCTGGAAAAGCCCAGGGGCTCCCCAAGGCCAGTCGCACGAGAGGTCTGTTAATTCCCTGGTTTTTAATCAGCCCTTGGGTTTGTTTCAAGCTCCTGTTGTTGAGAACCCCGCGGAGCAGCTCCCGAGCATACGCTCTGCTCTCTCCTGAACAGCAGCACCCCACGTACCCACGTAACGGGTTCTGGCTTACTCGCTGGGCTCTGCCATCCCGGAGGGAGCAGATTTATCAGGCAGGACCGGCAGTAAAGATAACAGCATCGGTGATGATTCCTTAAGCTGAATTGCTCACCGTGCACGGGGAGGTGACACCCAGTGCGAGACACCTACAAAGCTTTACAGAATAAATACAACCTGCTGGAATTTATACAAACCATCTCCGCAGAAACACTAAAAACTAACAGCACAGTGCTAACAGGGAGGAAACAGGAGGAACCAGCGTATCTGAACTGCCTTCCCAGCGAGGACGCAGTCTGCTGGAGGCACCGTACATAGAGCACTTGAAGGCAGCACGGCCACCCTCGCGCATCGGCGGTACATCGCTTGGTGGATGTAGCAGCTTTTGCATCGCAAGGCGATGCCACCGCCTGCGTAGGCGCAGCATCCCGCTGACACGGTCCAACAGCATCCCAGGGCGAGCCGTTGACTCCAGCCCCGTTCTACCGGTGCGGGCAGAGCCCAGCCCCACAGCCCACGACACCACACGAGGCAAACCCAGCTCAGCTCTTCCTGCCGGCACGGCCAGGCAGTAGCACAGCTCCTATTTCACATCCTCATGGGAAGCAGTACAAAGCAGGCAGCTCCGCACCGGGCGATCGGGAACACATTCCCACCGCATATGAACTAGCGTCAGGTACAAACGAGCC
This sequence comes from Himantopus leucocephalus, assembly GCA_003993805.1. Classification (NCBI taxonomy): domain Eukaryota; kingdom Metazoa; phylum Chordata; class Aves; order Charadriiformes; family Recurvirostridae; genus Himantopus; species Himantopus leucocephalus. The sequence continues at coordinate 12,624,319 of RSEF01000015.1, forward strand.
TGCTCGCTTCCAGGCAGGAGCGGAGTCACACCTGCCTCATTCTCCTCTTCTGAAAAGCGGGTACAAACCTGTTTTATCTGCTAAAGCCATGCCGTCCCCAATCCTTTGACAGCAGCACCAAAGCGAGAAGCTCAGAGGCGCTTTCTAGATCAGCTCGGGCGGTTGCAAGCTATTTCAAGTTCAGCTGATTTCTGCGTGCCTTTGGCAGCGTTTTTTGGGGGGGTGAGGGGTGTAGGGGGCTTTTTTGTGGTTTGAAGCTCTCTATTTCCTTCAGCTGAGAAACCCCCCCGCCCCGCTCTTGTGTACACCCCAAGGAAAAGGCAATGAAAATCTTTAAGGAAAATAATATCCAAAGCTCTCACGGATGAAAAGGTCCTGTTGGACTAATTTTCAGGAGAACGTGGGATGCAGGGAGAAGAAAGTTTAAGCTAGACAAACTATAGAGGAAAAATGGATCTATTAAAGCAGTGGGTGCTATCAGGGAAGCGAGCAAATTCCTGCAAACCAGCATAGCCAGACGCATCTCCGCCAAAGCAGATCCATCTTGACTTCTCCGCAGCTCTCCCCTCTACCTGCCTGGCTCCCGCCAGCCCAGAGCTCGACAGCTCTAACGGTGCCATTCGCTTTATTGACCTATTAGCCACCACCTGCTCGGGATGCAGCCACGGCGGATTTGCCATTGTGTAAGCAGCAGCAGCAGCAAACATAAAACCCTAAATAAATTTTCAGAGGCTGCGGAGCAGGGTAATTAATCACAGGGTCTTTCGGCAGCAGGGAGGTGGGCAGGGGAACGCAGAAGGAAAGGCTGCAAGGAGGGGGTGGGGACATCAGGGCCCCCTTCTGCTGCTTCCCCCCACCCTGTCCCGCCAGAGATGACACAGGAGCAGAGGATCAAGAGGCAAGGCAGCGGCTGGGGTCGGAGTCAAGGTCAAACTCCGTTCCACCGCTCGCACATTTGCTGACCCTGAGCACACAGCTCACTCCCCAGCGTGCTTCGTTCGCCTACATCCTTAATCAGCAAGTAAGTTGCGCTCACCAGCCAGCGTTGGCAGAGGTGTAAAAGTTAAGAGCGCTCCGGGTCCACTCCCCACTACGCTGAACCTGCACCTTCCTCTTTCCCACGCTTCCTCTGAATCTGGGCCAGAGCAGCTAACCCAGAGCGAGAGCAGAAAAGAGACGTCAAAGGAAGAAACAGAAGGAAAAGCTTTAAACACCCTGAACTGGTTCCTTCCAGCTCCTCACTTGGCAGAGCCGGGAGGAAGAACCGCGGTATCTCGCAGCCATCTCGCCCCCCGCTGCGAGCGCCCCCGTTTGGGATGCCGGTTCCCGCTGCCCACCCAACAGCTGAATTGCTGCATGAAGGCACGCGAAGGAGTCTGCTGACTGCCTGGGGGGAAAAAAATAGGAGGCCCCAAATTTTACTGAGTTTAGGGTACAGCACATCTCTAGGTCAGAGTGCCTCGCTGCCTGCCAGCGGGGCTCTCCCTTGATAGCCCGCCCCTAAGTTCATCAGCGGAAGCAAAGGGAATAGCTTGGCCCTGGGAGAAACTCCATACTACCTCCACTTCAGAAAGCCATCAGGGACTCGTGGGGACACTTGGACTCACCAGGATCCCAGAAGTTGCAAATTGGGAGCCAGAAGGACTTCTCTGGAGGGAGGGGAGGATGTCTTGGCTGAGCCCTCTGCTCCTCCTCTCTTGCATCCTCCCTGTTCCAAGGACAGTGGTCAACAAGAAGGTGTCCTCATACTTCAGAGGGCACTGCCCTCATCTAGAGAGGAAGAGAGAGACAAGAAAAAAGTTTTTCTTTCCTGTCATTGAACAGAAGGCAAACGAGAGTAAAGCACAAGTCCTAAAGGCTCTGGTGGAGTCGAAGTGTCAGTGTTGACCCCAAGATCAGCCCACCCGAGATGTGCCTCTTCTTCCTCCCTTACTTCAGCCCCACTCCCTGCTCTCTGCGGATGGCTACCATCCCTCCCGCTCTGCACGGCTGCTGTCTCGCTGAGCAACACCAAAGCACTGCTGAGCAGAAGCCCTCCTCAGAAAGGGGAGGGGGGGGAGAAATCCAGCCTTTGAGCCATGCTTTTAATATTTCATCTTTTTTTTTTCCTGCCAGAAGAAAGTAAATTCCTTATGCCAGCTGGGCTGCAATCGCACCACCGCATCTCCCTGCCTCGGAGAGCCCTGGCTGCCAGCCCCTCCAGGCAGATGGTGACTGCAAGGCTCAGATCCCCTCCACACAACCCCTTCTGCTCCCGCACCCCTCCGCAGGGGTCAGGCGGTGGGGTGGCCGCAGCGGGGACAGGGCTGGGGAGGGCTGGGCATGCTGCCTGGGAGCAACAACGTTCAAGAGAGAGCCAAGTACTGCAGAGGAGCCCTGCACCGAGCTCCACGGGGCCACCTGGACACCTTGATGGACCTCTCGTGGCAGAACTTGTTTGGGAAAGGTGAGAGGTCGGCAGCCACTGGGTCACACTGAGTGATATCTGTCAGTCACCACCATCAGGTTCTGTCTCAAAGCCAGCCGCCATCCCACCCCCGCGCCACCTACCCATCAAGCATCATCTGTGCCAAGCCAGTTTTTATTTTAAATTTAACGTCTGTAAAGTATTTTGGCTTTAAATTATTCTGCAGACTCACTCAGTTCAGCAGCGCTTCCCCGTCTAGACAGAACAATCTTGTTGTCAGTGAAACAGATTCGCCCTGACATCCCCGTGGCGCGCAGTGATGCGGTTGCTATTTTCGAGAAGGGAAGAGAGCTAAAAAGCCCTTTCCCTCTTACAGTTTCGAAATGTGATTCCTGTCCATTCAGCTTCAAACACACACCTCAATAAATAATCCCGCTGCGTTTGATTTGATCGCTCTCCCTGTTAGGAAGCGGCACGGATGGAGAATGGGGGAACGGCTCAGCATCGGTGGGATCTGACATCTCCCAGTCCTGCTTGCAGCGTGCCTGCCCTCCTGGAAGGCAGGGATTCCCTCTCCTGCTCTGGCTTTTAAACCCGCCTGCTTTGGCTCTCTCCTGCAGGCTGCAGGACGAGGACTGGAGCGTGGAGATCTCGTGGTACCCCTCCGTGACACCGAGGTCCTGGCTCCTGACCTGCCTGGTCCTCTGCGGCTGCGGGACAAGCCTTGGATGACTGGCAGGGAGATGCAGGAGAGACACCGGCAGCCTGAAAGAGACATTAAACCAAGTCAAAATATGTTTTGCATATCAGCTTTGCCCCCAGGTCTCTGCCAGCGTGTGAGAGACTACAAACGCTTCCTCTATAATTAAACAAGCGCTTCTCCTCCTTGTGAAAAACCTGCACAAAGGCAGAGGGAAATCAGAGCGAGCGTTTGGCAGCACTTTGTGGCTAGTCAGCCCCGCTGTAGCCTGCGGTACTCGGAGAGAGAAAACAGCCAGATCAAACCAAAAACAATATTTTTCCCCTTTTGCTCTGCCAGTGACAGATCCTTGATGTCCGCAGTCAGAAGTGACAAATGCCAGCTGGGGATCTTTCCATCTCCTCTGCTGATAACACAGCCACCTGCCCATCCATCCCGCAGCACAGAGGAGATCTTTGCCTCGTGCGAGGCATCCCCGGCCGGGGCATCACCCCGAGGAAACACACAGCCCCCGGCGCTAAGCCCATGAGAAGCTGGACACGCACATACACAGAAGTCACACAGGAACAGAGGGGTCCCCCATCCCAGCAAGCTGAAGGTCAAGAGCTCAGCCCCAAGGATGCCTCTTGAGCGTGCCTGTGGCGAGGTGGGGGTGGAGAAGAGTCTGAATACACCAACAGGCACACCTGCAGGGTGGCAAAGGGCCACAGTGCACAGATGACTTTATTCCCCAAACGCCTACGGACCTGCAGGAGCTGCCCGGTTCAAAGCAGACTGCATCAGCACACCTGCATTAACATTTAATCCCGGTGCCGGAGCAGCACACAATAAATCAGCTGCAAACGCACCGTACGGAGAGACAGACACACTTGCCTTTAAATATTCAAGCAGAGAAACGCCACTATACATTGAAATAGGAGAAGTGGCATCAGGAGGCAAGAAGGACTTGCTCTTTGGCAGGCGCCGCCGTCCAGCAGCCTAATGGGAAGAGCTACACGAGAGAGCGAGCCGCCTCGGGCCACCCCCCGCGCGCTGCTTTCCCACCCTCCCCATGATTTGTGACCTCCTGGGTTCATCCCTGTTCTGACCTCCGTGGAGATATTGACCCGCGTACAGGAGCAATCGGAAATCCAGATCGGGGATCTGGAGAAGCAAAGCAGTGGAAGACTTCACCATCCAAGAGGTGGGCCGTGCAGAATCAGCCCAAAGGACTGACTGTACCATGGAAAACAGCACCAGGAAAGTATGGGAAGCAGCAGACGGGTAGCAGCCCTTCCCCAGATGCACTGAGACCATCTTACACAAGATTCTCCACAAGCACATCATCTGATGCCCATAGCTGGCTGGAGAGCATCCCGCAGCAGCAAGTTCCACCTCGTGCCTCCTCCTTTACCCGAAAGTATTATTTTACCCGCTCATTAATTCAGCGAGAAGGTTTCGCCCCAGGTCTGGGGGACCAGCAACCACTCCTTTGATCAAACCTGTGTCTTGAGCATCTGCTGTCCCTCAACAGAGAGCTGAGCCAGCTTTCTGGGAAGGCATCTTCCCGCCTCACCCCCCCAACCTGTGCACACACCAGCCCTGTTGATGCCCAGATGCACAATTAGTGGAGTTACAGCACCAGCGGAGTGTTTACTGTCCTCCTGGGATGGAGAGTGTTAACGTATGGGCTGAACTGGGGATGGGGGAGAGAAGTGCTGAAAAATGATGCACGCAACGCCTCATTATCACACCTTTAATAGCCCTGAAATTGCTAGGAGGGCCTCTGTCATTTCTCCTCCCCCTGGGTCGTAAGGACCCGTTCCCATCTGTCTCAGCAGCAGGGCCTGGTTTCCTCACCGGAGCTGCTGGCCATCCAAGCAGACAGGGCACCTCAACGCTTGGAGCTACTGTCTCTGCACCGGCCGTTCCTGTGAGGAACCGCAGGGGAGCGGCCGTGCTGGCTCAGCTCAGCACATCTGCTCTAAATGAGGTGACTCCAGGAGGGGCCACTGGCATCAAGCATCCAAGTTTTGCTCCTACACCCCCCTACTGCCCTCCCCGACAAGAGGCAGACTGTGCCTCAGTTTCCCTGCCTGTATGAAAGAGTAGTAACATCTCCCACCCACCTCGATAAGAGATCTTTTGCTTTTAATTTTTGTTGTGTACTCACAGAGCTTCACCTATACATTTTGGGGAATTTTCAACCAGTTCAGAGGTGCTGACAACACTTCCGAGATCACCCAACGTGTGGGCTACAGCTCTGCTCGGGCATATTTTCAAGCTCCAGTCAAAGCATCATCCTGGATGTCCNGCATTTTGGGGAATTTTCAGCCAGTTCAGAGGTGCTGATGACACTTCCGAGATCACCCAACGTGTGGGCTACAGCTCTGCTTGGGCATATTTTCAAGCTCCAGTCAAAGCATCATCCTGGATGTCCTTGTGCTCTTCTCCAGCGGAAGAAGGGGGTGGACACCAGCCGCCTGCCCTGGCCAGGCATCCTTCAACACACCCTGAACAGCTCAGATCTCCATCGAGGGACAGCAGATGTCCTACATACAGGTTTGATCAAAGGAGCAACTGCTGGTCCCCTGGACCTGGGGCAAAACCTTCTCGCTGAATTAATGAGCAGGTAAAATAATATTATTGGCTAAAGAAGGAGGCACGAGGCATTAGCAGGTCCTGAGTCAGTACGGAGGCGTTTAGCGACCACGGAGGTGGTGGTTGCACCTTTAAGCATTGCATCTCGGTTCCACTTTTCATGACACCTGCGCTGAAGCAATTTGATGACTCCCAAGAAATGCCAAGCCAAGAAGCTTTTAAGAACTCCTGAACTGCCTTTTAAGAGGCAGGGGACATGTGCACCTAATCCAGTCTTAAAACTAATGATTTAATTTACCTTAGGAGAAGCAAGCCAGCATAAATTAATATCTCCCAGTAGTATAACATAAGCATGTTTTATCTGGAGATTATGTTGATTAAATCATCAAGTGCCATAATCTTCCCTTCCTACCTCAATAAGATGGGGAAAGAAAAAAAAAAACCACCCTAAAAATATAGATATAGCCGTCTAAGCCACAGGAGGGAACCGCACATTCATCTCCAAGCGTTCTCCTCGCTCACGAAAGCACGCACACGAGATTCCCCACCCTGGCAGAAGCTGTTCCAGCTGGTGCGGTCCTAAGAGGCAAAATGAAGCTACGTGTTGAGAATTGNTGGTCCTAAGAGGTAAAATGAAGCTACGTGTTGAGAACTGAAGAGACGTCGGGAGATGGAGGCTGGAGGAGCTTAGAGGCGGTGTAGGAGTTACACTGACGGGGTTTCACTCTGCAAATGTAACTGAAGAAATTAGACCTGACTTCTCAAGGCTGTTTATCTGCTTTCAGGATATAAGACACCGAGGCCATTAGTCACGCAGGCTGGAAAGTCAAGTGGCTTAGATCCACCACGCAGGGAGACGATGCCTTCGCAGGGGGCGAAAACACAGAAGCCCATTTAAGACGTCTTCCTCCCACCTCCCTAATCTCATTTCTGCTTGTTCCTACCTCTCTTGCTCTACACACTGAAACGAAGGACTAAACCACCCACCTTGATGAAACAACAAGACCCGCCTTGACTTTTCCCAACAGAGTTATCCCCTGCGGAGGGTGTTTTTTCAGATGAAGCCTACTCCTGTGGGACTCAACTGCAAATGCTCTCCTGCAGCTTTCTGCCAGGTAACCGCGCGTGGGCGCCTCACACTTAATGGCTTTGTCTGCTGGCTGCTTGGATTGCGTGTGGAGTGCTCTGACGGCCCTTGGGCAAGGCACTTGAGAAGCACAACACCTTTTATTTTAAAGCCAATTCAAACCCACAGCGGTGAGTTTGTCATTCTCCGGGGGAGCTTTCAAAGGATCTTGTTGTGGCAGAAGAGAAGGTGTCCAAGGCCAAAAAAAAAAAAAAACCAAACCAAANCAAACCAAACTAAAACCCCCACAACAAAACCCTACAAGAACAAAAGATCCCCCTGAAAAAACACACCCACAAACTCTAAACACTGTTTATACTGACCCCCCGACACCGCCAGCAGCTCTCCAGCAAGCAATCTGTATTTACAAGGCCAAACCTCGACGTGAGCGACATCAACTCGCCCTCCCAGCCCCTCGTTACACTACTCGCTCTTAGTGTCTGTGAAATAAGTGGATTTTGCGAAGGAAAGGTGATTAACAGATGTAGTTTAGTTTGCTGGTTGGGATGTCGGGACAAGCAGCAAGCCTCTGCCAGCAGTGCCGAGCGCGGGCTGCAGCGACCGCAGTCCCCTGCCTCAAGTTCCTCATAAACGGAATAATTACTCCAGCGTTGTAAAAGCTTGGAAGCCTTCAGACGGGAGACAGCATTATCTAGAAAATGACTTTAACACCAAAATGAAGTTATCAAGAGGAACTCCACGCCCAGTGTCTCCTGCAGAAGACACATCTCCATTCCAATACCCTGTCCCTGCAAGGAAAACAAAAATAGATACGCATGACGTAAAGGAACCACCCTTTCAGGTTCTGCATTTTCTCAGCACGAGTTTTTCCGCAGGGAGGAGAAACAGCATGCTGACTTGCAGCCTGAAAAACCTGGAAGCTGCAAGAAGTCTCCTGACATTTTTTTTTCATTATTCTTTTCTGTGGTCCCGTAAACCCGTGCGATGATCCACAGAGCAGAGGACTGTTGCGTTTCTTTCCTTGAACACCTTCAAATTAAAACTCAGACCCAAGCCCCGCTCTCACCTAGAAGCAAACCGCCCAGTCTCACCGTGTAAAATTGGCTTCCCTGAAACGATTCGGGTAAAGGAATGTAATTTCAGAACAGTTCTTCCCATCCTTCTGATGTCACTTTACAGTAGAAATAACCCATTCTGACCCTCTCCCTCTGCACGTGCCTCTGCCTTTCCAGGTGTGAATAGCATCTCCCTTCTGGGCTTCGTACCTCTTCAGTTCGATTAACGGGGCCCCCAAAAGACCGAGGACTTCATTACTTCTAAATGAAACATCCTCAAACACACTAGTGCTACTTGCCTTCTGCAGGACCCTTGTCCCAGACAAGCCCGACATTTTGACAGCGCTTATTTTCCCGGAGCAAACGCGCTATTACACAAAATTTAATTTTTAGGCTGGCTAGAAAATCTCTCCCTCTAAGTAAACATCAGACAAACATCTATGCGCTGCATGGAATTGCATGTCAAGCCACTCAATAAAGCCAACTTATCTACCAGAACAAGCCTGACAAATCCTTGGTACAGATGCCTTTCCTCCCCCCACTTTAAATTGTACGCGGAGTCCTCAAAGCCGGGAGGGAGGGAGCGGGTTGATGTCATCGATGAGCCTCATCCTGCCAGCACCGCGTCTGCTTGTGCTTCACCCTCCCTGCTGAGAGCTGCCTTTGGGAAGGAGGATTTTGAGAATGTATCTAGAGAGAAGCATTACAAAAAAAAAAGGCACAGAGGTCTTTACCTCTACCCTCACACCCAGAGCCCACGGTGCGCCAGCAGAGAGAGCGCTGTCTGCAAACACCACCTTTGCCGCATCTCCTTCTCTCAAACTAGCCCACAGCCCTGCAGGCAACGCCAACCCGCAGAGGACGCTGGGCTCCTCGGTGACACCAGCCGTCGGAGTCACGTCATTCTGCCGCTGCTCGCTTACAACGGCTCATTCTTTCCTAAGGAGAAAACTCAGTAGAGGGATGTGCTCCCCACTTCAACGCTCCCGACGGACCAGACCTACAAGCATCAGCACTTTTTCCCCAACGCGTTCCCCCTCTCCCCCAGCCAGGGGCAGAAAGCCTCCGCAGCAGATCAAAGCCCACAGACATCAGCCGGGTTTTCTTCCTCCCTTTGGCAAGCCTTTAGCTCGGCGATGCCCCGGCAAGCCAAAGGTGGTAGGCAGAAACCCTGCGGTCCTCAGCAAGATGGACGTCATTGCGTTTAGCTAATGAGTTCCACCTCGGAGGGAGAGACCCTCCTTTCCAGGGGGCTCTGGTCCTCTCTGAGCCGTCTCCCACAGAACGCTCCCGCTAGCATCTTTACAGACACCGTCATTCCATACTCAACATCCTGCACAAGCAAATGATTAATTATCGCCAGTGAGGTGCCATCTGTCAGCTGATCACCGACAGATCTGATTAACAGACCGTCCCCACGTTCCCCACTTACTGCAAAGGAAAACATGCTCTCTTCTTCCAACGGTTTATGCTAACACATTTTTACTTGGGATTTGCGACCAGCTTCTCACAGTCAACTACCAAATGTAGCTGATTAGCAGTAACTCATTATCCAGAAATCATCTGGTCACCTGCTCCGGGCAGAGCCTTGGCCTCTTCCAGCCGGATGGAGAGGAGACAAGAGGGTAACACTGAAGAAGAGATTACGTGCCAAGAGGCGTAGATGAAGTTCTGACATAACTGAAACCCTAGAGCAGAACCTTAAGGAAGATTAAGTTGCCCTAAAATCCAGAGTGTAAGCTAAGTCAAGGAAGGAGAAGGGCATTTCTAGCTGAACGAGGACACAGCGCCCGGTCTTTGGCAGATCATTGCACTCCTGTGCCTCAGCTTCCCCAGCTGGGCAGTCGAGTACGTTCTCATTTACTTCTCTCTGGAGAAACCTTTGAGATTCACATATCAAAACCACTATAGGGGTAAAATCACTGCCAAGACAGGCAGCAGCAGGCACTGGATGCCCTTCACAGCGCTGACCATGCGGGAAAGCAGGATGCTCTTGCACTGACGCTGGCTTCTCCCACCCGTTCTGCTCAGCAGCAGCCAAGATTGCCACAGCAACAAGAGACAGAGGAGAAAAATATTTCCTGGAACGTATTTGGTTGCTTTTTAGTGGGTTGACATAAGAGAGTTCGTTTATAAATACGTCAAGAGCATGTCAGTGTGAAATTGGAAATGAGAGTGGATGGCAGCACGGCGAACAAAGTACATGGGGTGAGGAGATGAAATGTGGAGGTTCACCTGAGCAAGATGCGGAGCGAGAGACCTGTGGGAGAACGCAGGACCTCAGCACTAATCAACTCCATCGACCGAGAACAGAAAAACCCTTTTCACTAATGCAAACAGCTTTGTGGTCCCTCACCTCCACCCTGTTCCAGGGCCTGAGGAGGCTCTGCCCCCAGAACGCCCACTGTTGTGTCCGGGCACCACGTGGCCGAGCTGCAGCCCTTCTGCTTTCCCCTTGGGAAGGGAAACCCGCAGCACCGGGGCTCACAGCGCGCTGCTCCGCTTCCAGCACCAACGCCGCTCCGCCGGCCAAGCCACACAATGAGACAGTAAACGCGGACAATAAGGTCATGCAGGAGACGGAGGTCTTCCCCAAACCACATTGAAGAGGCTCATTAAACCAGTTAATAGCGCAGAAGCAGCACTGACACCACGCCGTAGCGTGGCCAGGTTCCTTTGTAACACCCTCCCAAAAGGTTTGAGCATTGAGCTCGAGCGCTCCGCGGCACCTCAAGAGCCCAGTTGAGGGAGACCTGTCAGGAGCTAGAGAGGGCAGCTCGTCCTCAAAGAACAAAGAAGGTGGCAACCCTGTTCTCGGAAGAAGAGCGAGGCTTTCCCCGTGCTCCGGTGATGATGGTGGGTTGAGCACCCCGCGAGCAAGCAGGCAGGCACAACTCGCCCTCACCATCCCTCACAGCACTGCTCTGCCCCACTGGAGCAGAGCATCGGAAGGCATTCC
>RSEF01000015.1:12635206-12661275 GCA_003993805.1 Himantopus leucocephalus
ATGATCTTTAAGGTCGCTTCCAACCCAAACCATTCTATGATTTTTGTGACCCTCTTGGTAGCCCCTTGGAAGCACATTCAGCTCACTGGAGTGAACGCTGGAGCAAGACACAAGCGACAGGCAGGGTCACAGGACGAGGAGACCTCCTGGTCATCGGAGGCATCACATCCTGCAACCCCCAGTGATAAACCAAGTACGCAGAGCCTGCCTGACCACGGTCTTCCATGTTGGCCTTCATCTGAAACGCCACACTGACTCAATAAGGTATTTAGCAATAGATTCAGCAGCAGGGAAAACATTCACTATAATAAATTAATTTTAAGAAAAAGAAATTTATCAATGCCTCAGGATTTAAGTAGATATGCAATAACAACGTTGGAAGAGCGTGTTGTAACATGGTGCAGTTGGCTGGCTGAAAGAATGAGCGAGATTGCTGCCTCTTCTGGGCTTGTGCACCTCTTTGGTTGACTGGCTGTATCCATTAATTAGGTCCCCATTACACAGGTAGGAAACGCACCCACCAGAAGCACCTCACTGCTCTGCCGTTCAGCCCAGGAACGTGACAGATACAACAAAGAGCTGAGGCATAATGGAGATGGAGTACCTGTCAGGCTCTCCGATGGAAAGGGGAAAACAACTCCCCTCTGCTCCCAGGCTTTGCAGATTAATACCTTTAGTTACATCAAATGGTAACCAGGAACCGGCATGCCCTGCAAAGACTGCGGCCGGTGTTAAGGTTGTTCACATCCATCACAAGGCGAGTCTATTGATACGTTCCCCAAGGTCTTTAGCACCCGGTAGCAGAGGGCAGCCACGCGCAGAAGACCCTGCGACCAGCCAGTCCAGAGCACGTGCTGCTGCATCTTTCAGGCTCCCTACGGCTCTCAAACCACTTCAGAGCAAACAAAGCTCTTGGACTTCTTTAAGAAAGTCAGCCTCAGAACAGAGAGGTGCCAAACCTTGCTAAATGCTCCAGAAACTCCTCCCTAGGCTAATCCCACCCATTCCCTCCTGGAACAGCTCAGTCTTCCCACAAGGTGCACCTCCCGTGCCCAGGGACACCACAGCAGTGGTCCAGGGGAAGAGCAGCTNCGGCATCTCCGTGGACGGATGAAATCCTCGGTGAGCAACGCCCTGTGGTGGGAGGGCCACTCACTGGACTGCCAGACAACCGCCCCTTCCTTGGGACACTGTTTTTCCACCTTCAGGCAGAGACCAGGGGACAGACAGTTTATTTCTATGTTTCACCCAAACTCTCAGAGTTCTCCTCAAAACAGTCATTTCAATGAAAGAGGAAACCAATCCACAGTTTTGAATTCTCTTAGGAGAGACCGCGCCAGGGCTGGTAACTATCCTGCCGGCTCCACCACGGCATTGCCCTTTCCGGAACTGCAAGACTTCGTACTTGCTACAACATGAGACCTAATCAATGCCCGAGAGCTGAAATACCATTAGAGAGCACACATCCCTGGGTCCCAAGTTATGCGTGAAACTCTTCCACCACGTCTTACGGTCTTCAGGACAGCCTTAAAACAAGGGGTTTAGCAATTCCCGATTTCAATGGATGAGATTTTTTTTAGTACCAGAGGAGTCCTCACCAGAATATTTGCCTCCTGCATTTATACTAATTTCGTACAACTGTATTACAGGATTTAGTATTATTAGTATTCAGTTTTCCCCATTACCCGACGCCTCATGATGTACGAGGTTTGGAACATCACTTCCTAATCACACTAGAAAAAAAAAATACGTGACTATCACGCACTGTTACTAATATTTAGTTCGTGGGCAAAAGCATATTGCTTCCCTGTAATGAGTAATTCTTCAGTACTCTGACATGAGCAGCAGCCACCTTCAACTATTTGTTTCTACAGAAATCAGTTATTTGCCAGACATCCACTACTTCCCTGAAAAAAACCCCAAAGAACTCCACCCACCTTTGAATTTCGGGAGGCAAGCTGGCACGGAGCTGCACCCGTGTGTCCCGAGCCAACCGCTCTCCAAGCCCGTGTTAGCCGGTGCAATCAATCTGCTCCCTGCGACACCTCTCAGTCACCCATTCCAAACAGGATTTAAACCACCAAGCAGAAACCTTGATCTAAAACACCGATTTTAACCTCCATTTGTATTTATTTTCATGAAAGGCCATTAGCTTTCATTAATTGGCACAGCCATGAAAATAGCAGAGAACTGCAGGCAGCCATCACTGTCAAAAGAATCCTAACTCGATAAAAATTAAGAACATTAATAAAACGAAATGAAGAAAATATGTTTCATCACTGTCCGTTCTCATTTTTTTTCCTCTCAAGACGTGGGGCAAAACATGCGGATGCAAATTAGAACTAAATGAAAAATGACAAAGCTACCTTAGGCGTACAAGGCAACTGATAGGTTTCAAACTTAAGATTGATTAAATAAATCAGTAGCTGTTTGCAGTGGGTTAAATCTCTTGGTTCCAAAGCCCTAAAAATGACTGGCTTTGCCCAAAGCATTGCTATTTTAGAACCGAAGGCTTAAGAAACTCTTCCTGTGCTGCTGTTGTGTGTCTCATTTATACGAGGGGAGTTTACACACCCATCCCGCTGGTATACACACCGCCGAAAACATTTTGTACCTACATCTTCTGTCACCTCAGCGTCATTTAAATTTTGGTCCCAGGGTAGAAGGTTTCTCCGAGCTACTCTCCCCCTCCGCCTATTTCTTAACATCTGATCAGAGGGGAAAAAAAACCAAACAAACAAAGCCTTATGTGGGTTTTTTTTGGCTCTCAGTGAAGTAATATAAATCCAAACAGTTCTTTATGCACATTTATTAACTGAACTGAAATCAAGATCTTGTAGAGAAAAGCATTCGTGCATAAAAAGAAGGAATCTAAGTACCAGCATTGATTCAACTGTAAAGCAATAGGTACTTAATGCATTACAAGATACTCTGGCATCCCAAATTTGAGCTGATGTTAAACGTTAAAGGAGTTTCCCAAACTCAGCATAACATTAAAATATTGGAATTCTTTAACTGAATGAAATATGAAGTTTCAACGAGAACGAGTTTTCAAGAAATCATAAAAAAATGGAAATATTCATCCTTTTGTTTTCTAAATACTTTTAAAATGTATTACATTTTTAGTTTTAGAATTGGACAAACTAAAACTGCTAACAGCAAACTGTAGACACCCATACAGATTTGCCCGATCATTTAGCATTTGCTGTTTACTTCTGTGGAACAAGAACCCAAAAGGTTCTCTAATTTTTCTTTTTCTGAAAGAGGAAGAACCCCAGTTAGTCACAAGGGTCGCAGCAATTTCTTGCTCTTTTAGGCTTTATTTTCCTAAGTTCCTCAGAAACGCACAAAAATTTGCAAACAATCAAGACTTCATGAAATCACTTTGTCTCTTTACAAAATTCCAGACAAAGCACATGAGCTAAAAAGGACAATTTGTGTTATTACCATTCCTCCGAGGAAAAAGCCTCTTTTGAACCCTTTCAGTAAGCATGACGTCAAAAAGCCCCTGGACGTTGGTTCATTGCTCCGGCTCCCCGTCCATTTGAACATCTAACGGCTCGGGGGGGGTAGAATCTGTTTTATTTTGCACTTGATCAACATCACAGTCCATTCCTCAGGGCAATGAAAAAACTGCTTAATGAGAGTCAACAGCCAACTATAATTTAACTCTCAATAAAAGTCTCTTTTTGGCAGAAGGTTCACCTTTCTTTAAAGTTACTATAACCAGGAGTTAAAACAACTTCTTAAATTTACTTTAAGTGCTGCCCATAATGAGGATTAAATCTTTTCATAACTGCAGCAAAGCCATTTCTGTTCACTGAGGGTTTGAATTCTTCAAAAGACTGATGTTAGCCAGGCAAACAGCAGACAGAAAAGCCAATTTTCTTTTAGAATTTAAGCAAGACCTTGTCCATCTCCTTGAGTAACTTGTCTCTATTTTTCCAACCAGTGGCAGAAAAATCTTCGTTTCTACAGCTGATGTCTATACTCTTGATCTCCACATGCCTCATCCTCGCAACAACACATTTTGAGCATCCTTCTAGGATTAAAAAAATGTACTGCTTCCCTGAGCGCACAATAAGGCACTGCATTTTTATCATTTCCAGCCCTGTAAACGGCACAGACCACTACAGAACAGCCTGCTTGAAAAAAAACAGGATACAATATTCACGTACTTTGTTAGAGGAGACAGATCTACTTTTTATGGTGATCAACTAAGGCAAGGAAGACTTTCATTTCATTAAAATAAGAAACCAAGGATGAAGTAGTTTAAAACAAGTCAGTGTAGCGGTTAAATTTGAGCGGAGAGGGCTACAAACCCACACTCGGGACTGTCAAAAGCAGAAATTATAGTTCAGAGGTTGATCTAGGGGCATGGGGGAAACTGGCAACGGGCAAGGAACTCTGGCGGAAGGGAGTCGTACAAACCTCAAACGTCCTTCCTGGAGATCCAAGATGGGGTTACAGAAGAGGGAGATGGTGCAATAGTCCCACAGGTATTTGCTTCCAGAAGACTATTCAGATTCCAATCAGGGTGTGAGCTAGAAACGTGTGTCCCACCCCATCACACCCCCCACCCCCCCACCCCATTGCAATATCGGGCCACAGCTGATGTGAGGACAGGCTTTTGGCTGTGAGAGCAGCTATTCTTTCCCTCCTCTGCCAAGGAATAGGGACGGTGAGCAGATGATGTTGATTCAGATTAAGATGCAGCGTTAAAGCTGTCTAATTAAGCTTACACAATGTGCACCGATACCACGCCTGGCTCTAAGAGAGCTGCTGCACTTCCACACTTCTACCAATACCTTCACAGTTACCCCAAAACAGGTAACATCACAGCAGCAGAGAGGTCACCTGCTGTCAGCGGGCTGGCAAGATACCTCCCCAAAATTCAACCAAAGTCCCCAGCGATATCCACAAACGTGTATACTGATAAAATGATATAGGTAGGAAATAAATCCTGCTATTAACTTAGCACTTTTTATTACAAAAACGAACTATGATGTTCATTTTAAGGCTCAGTGACAAATCCTGTTTGGTACATCATCACCTTATTAAAAACCTGTCACACGTGCAGAGAATGCTAAGTTATATTAAGTATGCTGTTAACTTGACAAAATACAGCCTGCTGCTTTCCACCTGACTGACGCTGCAGCAGCGATGGCACGTTTCCAACGGGTGGGAAACAGACACCCTCTCCTTTCCACGCCAAAGCTCCAGATCCAGCTGAGACACTAAACACAGTTAAAACGGGAAAAGTGTCTCAGCCACAAAGGCAACAGATTAGAAACTCAGCCATAACACTCCACTCCAGATCCACGTACATACATCAGTTATTGGGATGTGACTGCCACCCAACTGCAGTAAGTAAAAGAAATGGAAACAGTCATTTAAAATACTCCATTTATCCAGATATGAAAGAAAGGCTCGACTGATGCTCAACAAGAAGGTAGTTCAAAAGCAAAAACAAAAGACGCCTCAAAGTGACAGATATCGATAAAGGCAGAAATTACAACTTTTTGTCCAGTAATCCAAAGGAGCACAAAGTTCTTTTGCACAGAAGGCAAAGATCTGACAGCACAACTCGTGCACTGTGTAGCTCACGCCAACGCAGTCACACATGGTATCGGTGGTTACAGCCATCAGCAAGACTGGGAATAACAGAGGAATGCCAGAGTCAGATCTTTAAGCGTCTTGGAAAGGAGTACATTAATATCATCACTTGAGCATTTTCACTTGTGCTATTGGAAGGCAAGTGTAGAAACCCAATGTTATCTCCAGTAATTAAAATACCCTTCAAAGGGAAACTTTTGTATGGCATTTTAGGGAATGAAGGTTTCAGCTGTACACTAAGAGCATGTCAATGCTGCTTTCCACTCTGTACTAGGCTTCTTTGGAAGATACAACAGATCCAGTATCTTCTGTCAGCAGGATTCCAGCATGACCTGTTACTCTAAGCATCAGTCGAGAAAGTGAAATTTACCTTTCATCTCTCCACACATATGAGTGGTTATACTCATACATATCATTCCCATAGTCTCCGCTATCTGCAAAGTCCAGTTAATTAATCCTTTGGTTTATACTCATCTGCCTGTTTCAGGAAATCAACTTCAGCAAATAGACATACTCTTTGCTTGTTCATTGAAGGGTTTTTTAATCTGAAGAGAAACGGAAGCTTCTGATTAACCACGCGTGACTGCTTAACTACATTAAAAATCAACGGGATTTTCAGCACTTTCTAAGCTGTTCACACTTTCCTAAAAAAAGCCTCAGCACTCAAGTCTTTAAACAGTTCATCCAATAAAGCTGATGTCATATACCAGGTATTACAGACGCATCTCTCAGCTGCAGCTGAAAGCTGGCAAGATTAATCTCCTTTTGCCCAACATCCCGAGCCTTGCAGGAAAACAAACCCCAAAAGAACGAATAACCTCAGGTCTTGACAGGCAAAGCTTCTTCCATTGGTCTGATTCAAAACATCAATGTTACGTTGTTTTCAACATACGAGTCCCATCTATGCACCACAAAACAATGATGAAAAAAGTATGATGTCTTCTTAAATAGTCACCCAAAATATAAAGAAAGCATACAGAAGCTTGATGCAAAATCCAGAAATAGTCCAGGGCAGTGCTTGGGTATCACTAAAGATTTAAGGACTACTGGGGATTATGTGGCCAGCCACAAACTGTCTCATAAAAGGTCACGACAGCATTCTCTGCTGCTAAGATGAGTGAACAGACTGCCATTCCTCTTTAGAGGTTTGTCTATCAGTTAAAAAAAAAAAAAAAAAAAAAANAAAAAAAAAAAAAAAAAGACCAAGGAAGAGCATACAGTCACGCAGCTGATCGCCGACGAATCACAAAAACACCTCGCTGCAGCTGTCCCAGATAGATTCTCATCTTTGTGCTGTCACTGGTTTTCCTCACCCAGATCTGCATTAAAAAAGAGAAACAAAAAAAAAGGGGGCAGTGAGATATATTGGGGAGAAAAAGGGAAAAACCACAGTAATTAATACGTATACATATAAGTATTCTTATTGTCAGATGTGAACACCTTTGTTACTCAGGGTGCACAGATGATTTACCTTACTCCCTTCTCCCTCCCCACATTAGGCAACCTGAGTAGAAAACAAAATAAGGTTTCTACCTTTATCACCTTAACTTTGTGCTCAAAACAGTCATCAAGAAAAATTACTCTTTCCAAGCATCATCAGGAAAGCAAGTTTCCTTCTGCCACAGCTCACAACAGAACTCTGGCATTAAGCTTGATTAAAGAATAAGTCTCTCTAGATCCACAGATCATAAAATTATCTATCCTGAGATTTGCCCAGACAATAACTATTAGTCAAATGAAAAGCTTATTCTGATTTTGTTCAGTGAAGCACTTCTCAAAATGTATTAAATAAGTTGTATCTGAAGATAAAAGGGCGTCTTTAAAAAACGCCTGCATGGAAGAATTCACATAACTTGCTGATATTCAATATGTTTCAAAGGACAAACTGCTTCCATGGAGGCAGCTGCTCAGAATTTTTAAAAAATAAACATCACTTTCAAGAAGTTCAGACCCAAATACCTGTACTTTAGAAATCAAATCTGAGCAAAACTCCTCCGCATTTTACCTTTCTAATGCATTTAAACATATTTAAATAAATGCATGGAAAATAAGAGTTAGCCAGCTCTTAGTACTAAGAGTATTTTAGGACACAAGTCCAATATTGCCTGCTGCAAAGGGCTATAAAGTTAGCGTCGGCATGCAATTTATCCAAAACTTTTTTCTTTTTAGCTATCACATAAGCTACAGGCCTGGCACAGGTAACTCTACTATTTTAATTATAAATTGACTTTACTAGCAGAAGCCCTCAATATAAAATAAATTTAGTATTTGCCTGCATTTGTATTTCAGTTATTTCCCTAGAGAAATTAGAATCCACCTTCGCTGATAATCACCTCTCTACTGCAACATTTCCAAGAATTCGGTATGTTTCACTAACCAAAAGAATTCTTAAATCTACAAACTCTCACCAACTGTACAGAACAACAAACATGTACAGTTTTACATTCTATCACAATATGATGGAATAGTACTTTAGTTTTGCTAAACTTAACAAAGTGGTTAAGTTCCATTTGGAGGAAAATTAAAACTCAGTTTTAAGTGACCACACCAGTGAAATTACTTATTAACACTAAAACGTGCCACACAGTTCAGAAAAATAAAAGCATCGAGACATATACTGAACTTAAAATTGATGGTTTAGACATACAATGTATTTTGCAATCAGAAGATAACATCTATTAATTCTAAAGAACTGAAGGAGATGGTGAATAGAAACAACCAAATCCATCTCTGAACTTTTTATTCCTAGACTGTAAAAGAAAAATAAGCTTCCTTCTTTTTTCAACTTCCAAGAAACTTGAGATTACTGAATAAACTCGTGGGAATACAAAAAAAAACCCAAAAAACCACACAACCCACAAAACCCACAACTTTTCCTGCACGTACTGAAGAGTTTATTGCTGTCAAAAGGCAAATGACTGAATTGGTTCTACACACTTGGCCAATGATTTCCACCAATGTTGTATTTGATTCACAGTTTCAAAGGAAATCACATCAAAAGTAATAGAAATATATTCTGTTAAGATCTAAACACATCAAGTTTTAAAGAAGTTGGACCTGGGAAGATATTTTTTGTTTGTTTTTTTACGGGGGATCTTCATAGCTCAGACTCTGTGTAGGAGAGGCCCATTGCCAATTACAATATTCAAATCCAGTCGAAGAAACCTGATTTAGACCTTCACATGAAGAAAGGTGCCTCTGATACACTGTTAATTATTTCCTTTCCCCAGCCACAAGAAGGCAATGGTATGCCATAATATCCCTGGTGTTTCTTAGTTATGTCTTTTCACTTTGAGCATTAACGGAAACACTGGTGGGGAGACGCCGTGCAATTATTTTCAGTAAAGTTCCTTTGAATAACTTGACTTCCTTTAGAAACGCTAACAACTTTTGATTCCAGTCTACAACTACAGACCTCAAATCTAGGTCTGCCTTCTAGCTTCTAAATTCAAGCAGGAATCAGTAAGATCATAGTTTGGCAACCATGCTTTTCAAGGTGTGATGAAGTCCGAGTTGTGCACATTGTACTCCTAAGAGAGCACCTTATCGTTTCAGTAGCTGTTAAGTATTTCTCTCCCTTGGCTTTATATTGTTGCAATGATCCATCACGGGGCAAGCAACTGCCCCAGCCTCTCTCAAAAAAACCCCACAAAGCCAAAACGAAACCTATTGTTTCATTTTAAAGTAGAATTCGTGCAATAATAATTAACAGATTGCATTTCCTTCAGGTTTCAGGTAAGATGCTCCCAAAAGACTGAGTTTTAAAGTTAACAGTAATAACTTTAATCAAATTAGCAGTACTATATTTTTAATGCATCCTTTAGTGTGCTACTACTACTACTTTATCTAAATAACCAACCCTCAAGCGTAACAACTGTTCTTGCAAGGAGAACAGTTGTGATACAAAGCATATCCCATATGCAACTCACTTCGTTGAAAATAAAATATTTTCCCTTAGCTGCCAAAACAAGTTAAAGTTACTTCATTGACTGATTGAAGAGAAAAGCATTCAAGTCTGTAATTTCTTTCCTTGAAGTGTCTGGAATCGGCAAGCAAAGAATAAACCGCTCCCTTTGCCCAACTGATACACTGCTCAAGCACTAAAGCTTATTTTGCAGCAAGATTCACATCTATCTTAGGCACGCACGTCTCTTCACCTGCTTCTCTAAGCCTTAATCATCAGCTACAAGGAAATTGCCTCAGACAAGTGACTCACCTGCCCTGTCTCCCAAGTAGGTGATGAATGCTGCCGGCTTACTTCACAACACACGTGCTCAGGTTAGCGGGAAGAATTTTCTTCCCTTATCACAACTAAACTTGGTGACAAAATTTTTCCTCACCCTCTTCTGGATTCCCAATGGGATTATTATTATTATTTTTTTTAATTTTCCATTAGTAACAACTGTATATTATGTTCTTGAAATAATAGAAATGGAACTTATGAACACAGTGCCGGTGAGATGCAGTATGTAGTTCTCCCCATTTTTCCCGCCTGCCAAACTACTACTTGCAAAATGTAGGATCATTCTTTAGAAACGCAGCAAGTCTCTTCCCATCTCAAAAAGAGATCTCTCAACTCAGTTTTATCTTGGATTCAGCTTCTTTAGACACTACAGACAACTACATCTTGTCTAAAAATAATATTTTCTTTTAGTCCTTACTAGACAGCCATCTACCTGCCTACAGTGACTCACAGCTTTCCCCACTCCCACGAAAAAACAAAGCAGCTCGCTACCTCGTTGGCGCCCACAGAACTGATCACACAGCTGATCTTAGTGTTCTCTTTAGACTCTAGGTAAATCGCCTGGCTCTTGTGGTACCTGCAAAAATAAAAATAAAAAAAAAGGAAACACATGAAACCATTAGCTGTCCAAAGACTGAGAAAAGAAACAGTGGTAAGATTGATAAAGCTAGGATTCTACAACGATTTGGGCTGAGTAAATATGAAGTTTGTTGTCTTTCTTTCCACACCACTTTCCCCATCTTCACCAACATAGCGGTTGCCTGATTCTACACACACACTTTGCATTTCAATGCTGCTTCAGAATGCAGGAAGCTCGCTCAATTCACCTTCCATTCTGTACACAGATTATCGAAAACATGTTTCACATCTGAAAGAGGCAGGGGCAGAGCACCAAGCCACGAGATAGGAGAACACTGACTGACAATAAGCCCGTGTTTCAAGAGTGAATCAAACTAGCCTTCCATGTTTCAGACAGAGGATGGATTTTAGAAGGCAACTCCATATTATGCCTGATAAAACGTGACAGAAAAAAAATCACAGATACCCAAGTTATTCACATTCCCCAATACAAAATTACTAGCACACCACCACAAAGTGAATCGTACTCAATCACTGCAGTCTGTGTATTGTTTAAACAGACCTCAAATTTCTAACACTGTCTTATTTTGTGAAAATACCCAAATAGCAAGTGATGGGTAACCGACTCTGTAAGAANATTTAAACAGACCTCAAATTTCTAATACTGTCTTATTTTGTGAAAATACCCAAAATGGCAAGTGATGGGTAACTGACTCTGTAAGAAGCTGTATATACCTGCCGTAGGGAGGCTGTGTCCAAGCATATCCATTTTTTCCTCTNGTTTAAACAGACCTCAAATTTCTAACACTGTCTTATTTTGTGAAAATACCCAAATAGCAAGTGATGGGTAACCGACTCTGTAAGAAGCTGTATATACCTGCCGTAGGGAGGCTGTGTCCAAGCGTATCCATTTTTTCCTCTTTTAGATCTTATTTNTCCAAGCATATCCATTTTTTCCTCTTTTAGATCTTATTTTAGTCATGCTATATATTTTTCTTAGTGCATTCTTTAAAAAACAAATTAAAAACTTCAATTCCGTAATTATGAATTGCTTGACTTCACGGTCTTACCTTCCTCACAGACCATGTTTCTGCTAAGTGCTGCAAAAGTACGCTAGACAAAACTCCCCAGTTTCTGCTTACTCTGCCAAGGAGAGTTCCATAGGCAGAACTAATTACACTGAAACAGATTATTTGTAAGTAATCTTAATCAAGAGAACACCGAAATGCTTTATATTTATAAAAGCATAAACTGTATTTCCACCTTTACCCTAAGCACAACGTGCTTCACATTTAACTGGGCAATCCAAGCCGCGGGATCACTGCACAAATTCCCTCAGTAACTACTCAGTATGCAATTCCCTACAGTCTGATTGGCTGACAGCCATTTGTCAAAATGCAGGGATTTGCATAATCTTTACAGTTATTTCTACAATAACCATACTGTAAATATGGAAGTCTTCCAATAGTTTATTCCGTAATCTCTTCCTACTGGCTCATGTACTCAGAATTTTCACACTGCTTGCCAGTAACAAGAATGATAGTGTCAGCTTTCAGCCTTCCAAACATACTAATTACCAACAGGCTGGGCGAGGTAATAAAAACACCCTCAAATTCTGCAACCTTTAGACACTTGTGCCCAACCATTATTCTCACTCCTCCATTTTAACAGAAAGGGCGTCAGTGAGTTCCAGGGCACTGTAATAGCAGCAATGATCTGAGCCAAAAAACTCCGTTTACTGAGCCCAGATGATCGTTAATTGATAAAAAGGAACAGTATAAGCTGCTACAAACCAGACCTCACTAAGCTGAGGCATAAAAACCTCAGTCCAGCAGCATCCTACCGTGCCATGCTGTGACCGCTTAAGCGAGGAGAATTGATGATCTTGATACAATCAGTGCGCAAGCTTCTGAGCGCAGAAGACACCACTGCAAATGACAACTCTCAAGTGATACCTGTGCCTGCACAGATAATGAAGTAATTTTTCCACTCAAAGCCGTTTCTTCCAATTTTTGATTATCAGTGAATTCCAAAGCTAACGACACAGATGAAGCCGGCTCCAGCCCCTGGATTTCACATCACAAATTACTGTCCATCAGTAAATCTATGTTAACCGTGCACAGAAAAGGCAAGGCAACAAGTTAGCTCAGCACTTTTTCACTGAAGAGTTGTCTCAACTGCCTCCTGCTCCATGCACTCAGAGGCAGGCCAGCCGAAGGCACAGTAGCCTGGTACATCTCAGTTACGTGTTCACATCTCAGCCTTTAGCCGAGTTTATATACCCACAGGGAAACAGAGGGGTAGAACCGAGGAAAATACTTCAGATGAAAAATGCAATGGAATTTAAAGTTGGCTTTCAAGAGAAGGAAAGTGCCAAACAACTCCTGCTTTTGAAGGAGGTAAAATACACCACAGTACTGACAATTGAGGCAAGCAAAAATAATTCCACTTTCTGCCACAAAATATTTTGCTGAAAGGTCAAGATTTTCAACTGCATCTCCATCAGATTGAAAGAAATCACTCTGCATTACTGTATGCAGACAAAGCTAAAAGCAAAAAGATGGCTGTTTTACAGTGAACTGTATTTTAGGATGGGGGGGGCACGGAGCAAATTGACTGAGGATAAAACACTGAAGTCTAACTCCGTATCCATCTGAAACTCCCTACACAAAGTCTCCACTTTGGAGAGATGTTTGTGAATTGTCTCTGCAAGACCTTAGGGAGTCCATTACTAGCCTTAAACATTCACTCTTTTGAGATAATGGTCCTTCATGGCTGTTGTCAGGAAACAGAGAAAGCCCCTCCCGAGCTGTCAGTTTTATTATTTCTGGTGCACGCCAGCAGCTACAGCCTTAATACACTTTAGAAAAAAATTACCCTCCCACTATCAAGAGTTACTTCATTACTTCATCATTTTCAAATACCAGCTACTTTGCACAAGTATTATTTCTATCAATCAAAAAAATCTAAGCAGGATTATTACAACCAAAAAAATATAAAATACTTATCTTAAAACAGCATAAGAACAAAAAGGCAACAGCTGGAATTCCTGAGAGTGAGACCTCCGTGACAATTGAATTCAGCAAGATCAAAATATCTGTTAGTGTTGTATGTCCCAACTAGATACCTTTCAGTATGTGCTTTTTGAGAGATTCATCTGGGCTCACTGGAGCTTTCCCAGTTTAAAATTCGGTGGGAGCTCTGGGGGCTTTACTGACAGATTAGTCCAGAGTCCATCTTTCCTTTTTTCGTGCTTAAAAATTCTGAAGAACAGTTTATTCATCCAAATATATCCTTGAGTCACTTTACACACACACACAAAAAATTATGAAAGCAAAAAAAGAACTTCAGGAATTTCTGAAATAACATGTAGCCTGTTCAGCTCGCGTGCTTTACGCTTGGCAGAAGTTTAAGCTCCAGGCAGCAGCTTTTATCAGAGTTGTATACGCTGAACCCTTGATGAAACTCCACTGTCAGAAGACTAGCAGAAGGAAAACCTGACCAACTGTACAACACAGCTGTTGTGTAGAAAACACACTTCACACCTATCATTTTTCATGATAAAATTACAACCTCGTCACTTGTTATTTTGAGCCATCAGAACACCAAAGTAGGCTACAAATAAGCAGACGACTTGCAAATTGCTTTCTGCTCAAGGAGTGCTAGATTGCCCCCTTGATTATCCAGTTTTGCATGTCTTACAGATTAAGTTTAAGACCTACTAAGATTTCTCTGCAGAATTTAATATTTTCCTTGCGTTTTTCGAGCCTTGCACAGCTATATGCCCATAAAACTTAACAGAGCTAAATCCAATCAGCAATTCTGAAGTTGCTTCTCCCATGTGGGTTTGATCTTTAAAGGTTATTTGGATTTGTTATTAGAAACATTTTTCATTCTGCTCATCTGGTGCACAACATTTCTTCCGCCACCTTGTGGAACCATGGGCTGGTGTTCTACAAAACGGAACACCAGGACTGTGAACACTGCCGACACCACTGTACCTGCAGTCACAGACTATCTGTATCTTAGCTGACCAGCTTCACAGCTACGTCACACTGCATCTGCTGGTGGCTCTCTTACTTACCATCAGGTTTGACAAAAACGTTCCCCAAGTGTCACAGTGTGCACCACTGACTCCACGGAAAAGATTTAAGTCTCCTTTTATTTGAGCCAGTAGTTACTCTTGAAAGTCTACGAGGTCTAAACACTTCATTATCACTTCTGATTTACCAAGACACAATGATTAGCCCTCGGAGGAAGTGGCTAACCTCTGCCCAAAAAACGTTTTGTCCGTAAATTCTTTCATCAAAGCAATTTTCTCTGCAGCCTTTGTCTCTTCACTACACAAGGCTCAGACCGATTAAAACAGAAATTTACCAGAACTTACCATCTCTTATCATAGTAGAGTTTTCCATCTTCTATTCGTGCTTCAAACCGCTGTGCTGGAGACTCTGCTGGTGTAGCTGGGAGGTGTTCGGGAGAGGAGGGAGAGGCTGAGAACAGGAGAGAGACTGCATTTAAAGAGTAGCATGCATTCACCACACAGTAGCATAACTGACTGCAGAATTACAATAAATAACATCATATTAAGCAGAAATAATATGCACAGAAAGCTACAAACTTAATTTCCATCAGAAAAATACTTAAGCAAGTTGGTATCACTCTGTCTTGAAATAAAGCGTACAGATACCTCTAGAGAGCCAAAAGCATAAAACCCTAAGTTCTCAATCCCTCCATCTACCTGACAAGCAGGCAAGTCGCCCAGACGCATCTGAATATAAGGGAAAAACCTCTTTACACAGTTAGATTGTCCCATGGCCAAATGTTTCAGCCACTGGAGATGAATATGCCTCCCTTCCCATCCCCGACAAACTTCAGAAAGACGAAGAGACTCCACGCAGCACCCATTCGCCACAGTAGCTACACAAAGAACAGCAATTACACAGTCAAAACAATTATACAGTCAAATTACACAGTCAGCAATTATACAGTCAAAAAGCCTACAAGATAATTCTCTGTTCAAAACAGCATGACTGCGAACAAGTTCCAATGCAACTGTTAACTCACCTGGTCTCTTGGGTGATTTAAGCTGCATGGAAAGAAAGCAAAGAAGCGTTAGAGATCTGACATGAGCCATAGAAGTCTGCGGTAATCATCTCAGATAGTCTTACTTTCTGTACTCTAAATGGTTCTATTTTAAAATGCGCTGTTAAGTGGCATAACACATAACCAGAACAGCATGCTATAAACCGCCAACGGTGTAGATAATCAGTATCATGATACAAAAGGTCTCTGAACTGAACTTCTTCAGAGCATTCAGATAATCCACTAAAACAAGTCAAACCCAAGCCTATCTAACATATTATATTGCTTGAATATGATCCAACATTTCTCAGGGTACACAAAATACAGGAGATAAATCATTGAAGACATCTCAACAGCTGGCACAAAAAGCATGCTCCACTACATCCTCAAAAGCCTTAATGAGCAGCCTCTATTATAAGAAATTAGATAAGCCTTCATGCATTTAGCAAGAAAGCAATACGTTAATCAAAGCTAGAAAAACTATAAACATACACACTGCACCCTATGCAGTTTGCTGAAGTACTGCGACAGTGGGGAGAAAAAAAGAAGCCCTAAAACACACCNGCCTGTGATCTCGCAGAAAGATGTGTTAACATCCGTTCAGCCGAGCGGAGGAAGAAAGAAACTCCTTAAGATAGCTCATCGCTTGGTTCAGACAAAAGGTTACATTTTTAGATGACAGTCATTTTAATTACGTTAATTAAACCTATTAAAATAAAAGGGAGGAGATACCATCTTGCTAA
Source organism: Himantopus leucocephalus (assembly GCA_003993805.1). Lineage (NCBI taxonomy): Eukaryota > Metazoa > Chordata > Aves > Charadriiformes > Recurvirostridae > Himantopus > Himantopus leucocephalus. The sequence continues at coordinate 12,651,473 of RSEF01000015.1, forward strand.
ATCTTTTATTATGTAACTTCAGAAAGCCTACTGGGATGAAACAGTCCCACATCCCAAAGAGGAACACAAACCAGAGAGCTCTGTTCTCTTCAGACAGCATTAGCCTTCCTCTTTAAAACAAAGAATCAAGCAATAATCCCTACCTTATTCAGCGTTCTCAGGTCCTCCATTATTTGCTCATCAGTCAACAAATAATTTAGCTGAGGTATCCAGAATTAAGGTTCCCATAAGCTCTTGACAAGCAAAGCTAAAAATTAAAGGTCAATGACATTTCACTTGAATAAATGTAAGCCAAAAGGTTTCTGTGAAGTTGCATAAGATTTTAATAAGCGTCATACTTGAGCTTTTTTTGTCACATGAATTAATACAACTCCATCTCCACAGAGCCTCGTATTTAGCAGCAAATAGAGTGCAAAATCATTTTAACTTATTCAGACATAACCATCAATGAAAAACCTTTCGTGCATTGACATTTACTTCATGGAGGCATCAAGCGCTAGTGTTTTCAGTGGTTTTCATCTTGCATTTCTGCAGAGTACAATCTCGGAGCTGAAACACGACAGACTCGCTTCAGATTTTGTACAATGAAGCTGAATCCCACCCAAACCTAGGAAAAGAAACTAATCATTTTGCAACTCAGTACGCAGGAATAGAGAGATAGGGAGAAGAGGGGAAAGCCCCACAAAAAAAACTCCAAAAAGAACCAGCAAATAAAGCCAGAGGCACAAAACACATCTTTGTGTGGATGAGGATAAGTAAGAGCCTACCATTCACCTGAAAACAAAAGCAAAATCTCAGAACACAGAAGTTATTGTGTTAGAACCTTATTAGAGCTCCACTGCCGTTTTGTGTGGTTTCACAATTGCATCTTCCTACTTCCCTTTTCTACTGCTCCTCTGTCGCTTCCACACAAGAAAAACCTAAGTGCACAGAAGGAAAACAATACCCAAAGGAGTGGACCCTCTCTCCAGCTTTAACCTACAGTGGTTCTTCAAAACAGCTGTTAAGTCAAAAGTATTCAAAGTATTAAACTAAAGTTAACAATCGCCAGGCTGCATTTTAAGGATTTTGGTTCTGATGGACTTAATCCTCTCCCCAGCGAGAAAAGGCAGAGAGAGTTTCATACTGCGGCAGCCATATCATGCTTTATTAGTAGGTCATGTTTACTGAAAAACTCATTTATTTTGGACGACATAGGGGCACTAATAATTTTTTTTTCCCCTGAAAGAGTGAACATGGTCTCCAACCAGAAAGAGGTTAATTAAAACTGGAGATGCTTGTGACCATCCTGCATGAACTCTTGAAGTTCAAGGTTTGACACTGCCCTCAGAAAAATATGAGTCACTCGGAAGTCATAAGTTTTTTTTAATCTGATTTAAGCCATACAAGTTTGGAATCTCATAAGCCTCTGCAAAGCAAGTATCATTGGCTTCCTTTCCAGGTAAATTTAATATACAAATAGAAAAAGTGCCTATCATCACAGAGGAGCTAAAAACGTATTTCCAGAAGCCAAGGAACATTTTCATTATAAGAAACATGCAACAAGGCAGAAGGATTACATACACATGTTATTCTCTCTCTCTTGGTATATAAAGCCAAGATGGTTTTTCATCTTTTTGGGTTTTTTTTATTCAAAGAACAAACCTAGCACTCCTTGCTTTTGCTATGCATCTCTCTGGATTAGAGATCTGAAGCCTTTATCAGAAATGGAAAAACTAGTTTGATATGACAAATACGATCATTCTGGCAAATGTTTTGTCATATCTTGAAATGAGAAAAGCTTTGGCTCATGTAAAAAGCCCTTTACTATCTATGGAATCAATTACCTCAGCATTTATATATTATGTTCTTTTAAAGTTTTTCCTTTGTACAGAAAACTGCCTGAAGAATTCAAACTATTCTCACTGACAAAAAAAAAAGTTATCTCATGCCACTGTGAAGTTTAAGTTAGGATACCGAGGGATCTCCAAAGACTGGTTGTGTTACGTGAGTTTATCGCACTTTATACAGGACAAATTGTGCTTCAGTATTTCCTAGATTAAAATCTGATCCTAGCACCTCATTTTCCTTCCTGTATAAAACAACACAGATGCAGGTAGCACGCTGGCTTCAAATACAACAGCCCTCCAAATACTCCGTAAAAGGATATCAGGAGCAGGTTTCCTCCTCTTGTCTGGGATAGGAACTGGATCATTCGGTCGTCGCCTCAGTTTCCTTGTCATAATAGGCTTCACTTCCATTGAATCTGTGGAGTAATGAAGTTGGAGAGCTGATAAGACCAGAGGGAAAGGAGCATAGAAAGCTGCTGCTTCTTACAAGGCACAAGGAAAATAATCTTTTCTCTATGAAAGAGGAAATTGGATATTTTTTTTTTTTTGTGACAGCTTCCAGCATCCAAGCTGGAACTGCTGACAGTGAATACAAGTTCTCTTTCATACCAGGTCACTGTTCAGCGACAGCGTTGTGATGCCATGGTTACAGCTTTCGTGGGCTGGAAGCGGCACAGTTGGTTTGGGGCATTTTACGGCTCCTTCGGGTACAGATGACAAGCACAATGATGCTGCAAGGATTCAGGGCAAGTTTCTTTAATGCTAACACTATCTGCTTTTGAACAGGTTATTTAAAAGGGAAAGTTCATGGAGTTTTTGCTAACAAAAACTGGATAGTTAATAGCACGTAAAACATCAGCTACAAATCAGTTGCTCTCTTTTTCTTGTCTGCAAGCTGGAAAAATAGCCTTGTCAAAGGAATACAGATAATTACAGCATTCAAGACTGAGACAAGTCTACTGGAGCAATTTTAAACACAAATAGTATTTAAATTCAGATTATCTAAAAATGTTTCAAATTATGATTAATGAAATGAACCTAATTAATAACATGCAGAGCAGCAGCTGACAGGAAATAAATTGTAGCATATGCACTGGGGAAAATGAAAAAAAATCTGTTTAAAATTGAAACACAAGTCTCATCACCACATAATTACCCAAAATTACAGTGTGCCCAAACGTCTACAGGTAGTCTTAACTGAACTACTTCACTCAAACTCTCACAAATCATTCCTTAATTTATGAAGATATCTTGTACTGATAGGCAAAAGACCACATCTTAAATGCTAAATATATCATCTCACCTCTCTTTCTATGTGCTGAGAATTATTTACTCGTCTTTAAGTACACCTGAATCACATCCTGGGTAGCACTTAAGTCTGTGAAGCCTCTTTGGCTCCCCCTAGACACTAAAACCTTGAAGAGCTACGCATGTTCAAAATACACCAAGTTACTTTTCTCCTTATCTCAAGGGTGATCAAGGCTGACCACACTGCATATCAAGGGAATAAATATTATGACAAAAGCTTGGGGGAGGAGTGAATAATCAAGTGCCACCCACTGAGCGTATGCCAAAGGAAACCTTATCTCTAGGATTCAAAGCTGAATTTGAAAACCACTGAACATTAACAGCCTTGCAGACACTAAAAACGTAACTGACTGTGTTGAACGTAAGCCATTCTTCTCATTTATTAAGACCGATTTACAAGAGCCTCAGAAGAGGGGTTTGAAGGACTTACTCAAGGAAATATGCAGCCAAGTCGAGAAGGGTTTTCCTCTCTTCTAAAAATTAGTTTCAAATGAGTTGTCACAGAGCTGTAATCTATATTGCTTAAGATGTGAATAAGGCAGAGAGATCAATTTTCTTCTCTCTTTATCTTAGCATCCTGTATCTTAAAATTGTGACAAGTCAGCTGAAAGTCAGCACCAAACAAGTTTTCAGAAGGAAACAGAGTTTGAGAGTCTTACATTTACTGTTAAACGTTTGAAGATCTTTGGGATTCTCAAGAGATTCATGAGAACTTATAAAGGAAGTTTTGAAGAGCCACTAAAGCTTGAACAGATTTAACTTGAAACAGTCTTGCATGAGGCATAATAGTTAAGAACCACACTATACAACGCTCTAGAACAGGAGGCAGCTATTGCAACCTAATGAAACCGCAACACTCCCACCACTCACAATGAGCCTGTTTGTCAGGTTACTAACTTGCACCCTTGTATACGCAAGGAGATAGATATATATATATAAACTTCCAGAGGTTTTAAAAACCATCGAGTCAACATCAGTTCCAGTATTCTTTTTTCTTAGCCTCCAGCACACGTTCACAACAAACCCCTTTACTTCTAAAGAAATCACATTGCATTTCTGCTAGTCTGGAAAGAAGGAGATAAGGGTGGGCTAACACACACAGAACGGATCTCTTCTCCAGTTACTGACATCTCTTTTCCTAGAGTTATATTTGATGAAATAGCTCATCTGTTCAGGACACACAACAATGGGGGGACACATTAGCCGGAAGAGGATTAACCTGGTCCTCAAATCAGACTACTAAATACTTCTTTTTACCCCCCCTCGGTTTCCCTTTAACTCTGCAAATCCAAATCCTGATGCTAACAGCTGTCCCGCTGCTAGAGAAACTGGATTCCTTCAGACTCCTGAAACACTGGTATGCAGATTTCCAGAGGTAAGATCTGATTGGTTCTTGACCCACTACTGAAAATCTGCTTGCAAGATTAGTACTGTATCCCAACTTAGCAGCAAACAGGCACAGCCACAGGATAACAGTAGGGAAGTTAATGCTAAGGCACAGTTTGTAAGATCAGACTAGACTTCACAATTAAAAAAAGAAAAAAGATCAGGGAAACAGCATAGCTCAAGGTGTTTTCCAGACCCGATTAGCCCTAACAATTTGTACAAAGAACACTCTTGAATATGTCCAAACAGGTTTTAATTCTCCCTTCTGAACACTAATTAAATTATTAGCTTACATAACTTCTGTAGGTGCTATGCAAGAAAGATATAAACGGTCTAACTCATGGACAGGCCTCAGCAACACAATCAGCATTATCTGTCCATGGAGTGAGGGAGTTGCACTTAAAAACAGAATCAAATCAGACTTTTGATTCAGTATCACAGCAACACCATTTGTGAAGGAGGTTAATTACCCCTTTACTTAGCTCCACTGTGTCAATTACTGGAAAGAGCATTGCCAAGGCACCCAAAGGTACCAACCGGTCTCATGAAAGAAATCTGTCCATTTAATGTCCATTTTCCAGAGTCTAGACACAAATGTAGCTCACAAATCTATTTTTTTTTGGCTTTAGGTAGCATATTTCAACCTTTATTGTTTGCCTCTCTTCAACTTCTTGACCACCTATTACCGGATTAAAAAAGGACACAGTTTACAACCTGGCACCACCAGTTAGGTCGATATTGTGGCGTATCTCAATAGTTTTATTGCCAGATCACAGGAACTAAAGCAGTTCTTTTCCCTGCGTATAAGAAAGTCTATCCATTCTGCTCCATCACTGGCACTATTGTGATTCACCTGTTAGTAACTCAGGTCACTGACTTTTATTAGGAACTGCTTTCTCCATTAAAAGACCACCAATTTGTGTTCTACCACCACTGGCATTTGGAAACCTTTAAAGCCTTCACACCAGCTGTCTCTATAAACCAGCACTGCTGTCTTTATATCTTTTTTTCTAAGCAGTAGCAGAGTGAATAAGACAAATGACAGATGCCTATCTTGTTTTTACCTCCTGTTAATTCCATAGTTAGCTTTTCATTCTCAATCATCTTCTTTTTCTCTTCCAATTCTGCAATCAAATTTTCCTTAAGCTCAATTTTCTTATCTTCAAACTCCTTTGCTGCTGCCTTCTTTTCCTTGACGTAATTTTTTTCCACCTGATCTGTCTAATGCAAACCAAAAGAACAAAAAGGTTAACTAAGGAACCATTGACTCAAGTTAATGATATCATAACAGCTTCTTTCAACTGCTGTATTGATTAGCTTTTCAGTTCAAAACTGTTGCCAGTTCTAGAGATTATCAATATTCATAATCAACAGAAAACCATCTAAAATGAGGAAGTAAGCAGTACTATATTGGCAAAAGATTTAATTATTTTTAAAAAACGTTTTAACATTGCATAACGTATCAAGTCTCTAGCAGAGAGCTCTTCAGATTTAAAAACAGCACTATCATTTACCTTAAACAAGCTTTTTAAACAAGCCAAATGCACAGCCAGCATACAGCAGAACAAGATTAAATGTTTAATTCTATTTTAACGACAAAGTCCAGAAGTTACTTGAAGTAATACCAACAGTAGGCTGTACTACACCTCAAGTGTAATAATACTAGCTAGAGGAAGAAAATTTCTTTAAACCTTCTGGGAAAACAAGTACTAGTTGACGAAACAGGAGGTTTATACCTCTTCCATCTAGTTAATATATATTTTAATAAATTAAGAGTACTTACTTCTAGCTGGAGGAACAGTTCTGAAAGACAAGCAAGACTTAATTTATTATCTTCAAAGATGCACAAAATTACTTCCCTAACATTTTAAGTCATTAAATATTGCAGCCAGGAAAGGCAGTGAACAAAATAGCGTACGTACTCATCCAACCTCTACTCTCACTTCACAGTTTTATGCTGTTTTCAGCAAAAATGAAAAAAAATGATGAAAAACTATGCAAAAAATCCACAAAAATACATTGTTAATTGAAGTCCTCTACAGATTGTCAAGCAGATTTGCACAGCTTCCACAGCAGTATTCCGTACTATTCATTTCAGCTATTGTTCCCACCAGCACTAAGCATGTAGTCCATCTTTCTTCCAGTTTAATTACAATCAATTAACACTAGATACAAACTTCCCAGACAGAAGCTGGAAACAATCCACTGAATGTACGGCTGGCAAAAATTCACAGTTTAAGCCAACTTTCATGAATTTCAGCAGTGACTGGTACAGAAATATTTCTGCAGCTGTTAGAAGATTCATCTACTTAACTCACACGCGTCTGATTTCAGGCTGTTTATGCCTGAGAAAACAAGCAAGGAACTTGTTACGTTTCACTGAAGGTTAAGTCCTAACACATGGCAATGACTAGTTCAAGTCAGACCTATGGAAGAGGGGAATGGATTTCTGGGTCTGAAATAGCCCTGCTACTGATGTTCGTGCAACTTCTAGCAACTAGAAATTAAGCAGGATGGGATCCTTCTTGTGTTTCTTGGAGGACGTAATGCCCCAAATGAAGTTTTTACTCAAGGTAGTGGCAAGAACAGCAAACTAACGCAACTGATCAGTCCTCAAGTCACAGTATTTCACCAGCATGTTAAGTTTTGGCAATACCTGAAATAATAAAAACTTCCGTAAAGACCACAGGCTTCAAATAGGTTTTGGAGAAGACTAGTAGCAAAAACACTGCACTACTGTGCCTTTTAAAAAAAAAAAATTAAAAAGCAACAAAACAAAACCAAAAAAAGATAATGGATCAATAAAACTCAAACCTTTTGCTTCCTCTACCAGTTGGCTCTACCAATTGAGCATGGAAGCAGTGCTATGGAGGTAATCAGATACAGGTAAATCTAAATGGTTGCTTTAGTATCTGTGAATTCTGAAGGAAAAAAAAAAAACCACAAACCAAAGCCTCAGCATGGAAAGGATAAACATAAAAAATACTAGGCAGTTGGATTTTTTTATCATAAAATTGAAAGTTATCACCACCTGCCCTCCTGTGGAAGAAATATGTTGCTGCAGCACTGGTCTTTGCCAGCCAGAAATACAAGTTTGCAGTTAGTCTTAGTTTTATCAAAGCAAACTTGTGTTACTAGAATGCAGCTCTAACGTACGTGAAATTCACCTCAGAAGACAACAAGAAGTAGTCCAATTCACTTAAATTCCTCAAGCAAATCCTTTACCATCCCAAGCACTTTTAGAAAGACAGTTTGTATTATTCAAAGGTTGGAGTACGTTCACCATCATGCAAGTGCCACTGCCTCTGTCATATTTCCCTTAGTAATGGCCCAGGCGTTACAGGACTCATCCAACTTTTCTAAAGAACAGCTACATTGCCTGTTTCCACGTCACAGCTTCTATAAAAGACTCTGCTTTGGTATCCAAGATAAGAACCTACTGAGAAGAGAACAAACAAGAGGGAGGGCAAGCAAATGGATTTGATTTCCAAGCCATTTCTCTGCAGTAACACAATAAAGGCTATCTGGATGGGCTGAGCGCTAGGCACTTAAAAAATTAACTTGGGCCTTCACTCCTGAAACAGAGCGCCAGAGCACTTTTAGTGTCACAGCTATACACAATAACAGTTTCAGCAGCAAACCCTCTGTATTCAGCGTTCCAGGGTACAAAACAGATCTTTGGGAAGCCATGTAGTCCTAACTTTCCATCCCTGCAAACCGAAAGAAACTGTGCAGCTGAAGGTTTCAGAAAAGTTGCACAAAAGAATAAGCCAAAGCAGGAGACTGTAGGTTAGGCGTGGTGCCAGATAAAAATGAAACAATTTTTTCACTTGCACTGTTCCACACAAACGAAGACTAAAACTGTTTATTGGTGTTTAGTAATCAGTCAGCAAACAACGTTGATTAAGGGGGGGATATCAAGATAGATCCCATCATGCTTCATGCACTCAAAAAAACCTACACTATACCCTCACAAGCAGAAGAACCCTTTGCTCCAGCAAGTTCCTTTTCTTTAAAGGACAGAATTCCGATTATTTTTCTTCAGCTGTTAGAAAAGACATTAATTTAAGTTGTACACAGCATCTTAGAAAAATTCTGCTTACCTGCATTTCGTATCCTTTCTTTGTACTGCTGGTCCAACTTTTTCATTCGTTTCTGATATTCCTGAAGAGTACCTAGTTAAAATAAATTGTGGATCCCCACTGGAATTTTATTTTTTTCCAAGTATTAAATTTTCTCAAGGAGCCATACACCACTTGAAACAAATACTAATATCTGAAATAAGAAAACTACAGTTCTAGTTTGCTTATTTTGATGAGCACATTCCCTGTTTTTTCAGAAAGCCAACTACTCCTTTTAAGAAATGCTTTAGTACACACAGGTTTAACCAAAAGTATTTAGAGGGAAAAAGGACAGAAAGTGGCTGACATTTTTCACTCAGCAGCATGACTGAGAGCCAGCATTCAGTGAAGGATGCTGCTTACATCTTTCAAAACCCTCATCCTTCTATGACCTTTGAAAAGTGCTGAAAATCATTTAGAAGAAAAAAAGCTACCACCTTCAAAGCTTACCTTCCTGCAATTGTTGTAATTGCCTCTTCAGAGATGCCAGTTTGTCCTGATACATCCTGTAAAGATAGAGAACTCACAACTGTACTTTGAAAAACAAATATACATCCTTTACTTCACCACCAGGTTACAACGTGTTTACACAGGATTAAAAACTTCTCAGAAGAACTTCAGGAAACAAAGCACAACTAAAAGAATATTATTCAAATGAAAGATTTCCATTCTGTCTAAAAACCCTGCCACCCAATGCACCCAAACCAATTATTTTGGGAGCAGTTCAGGGTAAAATAGGATATATTTTTTTTTAATGTTAAAATCTAAGATTACATTTAGATTCACAGACACCAGAAACTTCACAACAGAATTGCTCTGCCATTTTGTCAAGTCTTAATATTTGTGTATTAGTTCCCTACTTATAAAACAGAAGGCATCTCCTCTCATAGACGTTAACATTATGAAAAAACCCCAAAGTCTACTCCTGGTGCTGTTGCAAACTTAGAATCATAGAATGGTTAGAGCTGAAGGACGTTAAAGATCATCAACTTGCGTTTCCATTCTCCTGTATCTGTGGTTTAACATAGGCCAAGTCTTCCTGACCTGCATAAAAACATGTCTCTGCCAGTAAGCAAGAACACAAAATACTGCAAATACACCTAAACATCAAGGGAAGGTATAGAATCATAGAATTGTTAAGGTTGGAAGGGACCTTTAA
>RSEF01000015.1:12661375-12700833 GCA_003993805.1 Himantopus leucocephalus
CCCTCTGTAGAGCCTTCCTACCCTCAAGCAGATCAACACGCCTTAAGTCTGGAGACTTTCAAGTCTCCAAAAAGCCTGTCTTCTTGGACAGGACTAGCGTTCTGTTGTTTAAAGGATTTTAATAGGCAGCTTGCTTTTTGCTTGGCTTAAAGTAGATCCTTTACTTTATCGAAAGGATCTGTCTGCAGCAGGGTTAATTTGCAGCAAAACTCAGCTGCTCCCAGAAACTCATACCTATTTCTTTGTCCAAAACAGTAGCAGCACTTAGTTTTTTGAATACATATAGAACAGAGAAAGTAACTGAGGAGAAAAAGAAATACAAGTATATGGACTCATTAGCTATTACATCGGACCAGGCACTTAAAAACTACAATCTTGGCCCAAAACATTGCAAAGTTTTATGCAAAAAAACCAAACAAACAAAACCACACCCCAAATAAACAGAACACTACCTTATTTTTGATTAGAATGAGTTACTTACTGTTCTTTCATTTCTACAAAGTCCTCTTCCTCGTGTTTTGCCAGGTCAGTTTCACTGGCATCCTCTGTGTCTAAATGAGGTAAAGAATGACTCATTAAAATTGAAGAGGTATTTAAAAAAAAAAAAGTAGCAAATTATTTATAAACAAGCAAACAAAAAAAGAATCCCCAAACCTCAGGCAATTTAACCTCAAATACACAACCAGATAGGCCTCCGGAGGGATGAATTCAGAAGTTAAATGAACCATCTCATCTTTTTCCTGCAACTGCAAATTAAGCTATGTAAATCCTCTGGTAGTTTTGCAATGAAGCATACATCGAGTCTACACAACTTCAACTGCAGCTACTCTGGTAATTTCTTCCCTGTTTAAGACAACAAGTTCTACATTAATGCTCATGTATACAAAGGTGAGACAGAAACAGTCTAAAGACTCTGAAAAACATTTCATAGACTTCTTCCTACAGTATTGCCCGTGACATAATATACTGTATGGAGGACAATGACTAAAACAGCTGTAACTGGTTCCACATCTTGACCTGAAACACTCCAAAACGAAAATACCATGACTAGACGCTGTTAGGGTTGACCACAAAGGTCTCGCTAAAGATAACAAAGTTAACAAAGTTATCTTCTGTGATCTGAACTTGACTTCTCAGGTAGATGTCGCACAGAAGTACTTAAACATTTATACGTAACAAAAACCAGCACTAACATAAAGATAGCCCCAATTTTATGAACAGATAGCAGAAACTATAAACAACTTAAACTGGTATGGGACCGCTAGTTTTCTGCTATGCCTTTTCAGGCTTCTATTTATAAGACATGGGTAGCCAAGAATTAATTACCTTTCTTCCCCAAGGAGAGGTCAGCGCCTGCAGGCTGGAGTTGTAGTACGCAGGGTACAGATACAAAGCCTAAAGTACAGCTACATTCCCTACTTATGGATGGGGGACACCAGACCCTTAAATCAAACCTTCCTCAGATTTTTCTTAAGCTGTGAACAAATGCTTTAAGCTTACATGTATTAAAACAAAATTCAATATACCAAAGATAAAACAAGAAGTTTTAACTGAAAGACAAATATTTGGATGTCTAGGTCACCATAAAGCGTTTCCATACTCCTGTGTGCAGCCAGAGAGCCCCCCACTAACCAGTACACTGTCATCCCTTGTGAGGATCTGCAGGTTTGGCTCCAGTGCCTTTCTCAATTCATCAATGTACTAGACACAATGAAGGACTCCAGCTGACACAGCAACAGACGCTGTCAAAGAATCAATCCTCATCTCCCTCATTTGTTATTTTATGGATCCTACATCCCAGAATACTCTGGGTTCTACTTCCATTTCCTCTTCACTGCTTTCCTGGTGCTACTACAAAACCCCTCTTTCCGCTAACATCCTCTTGAACACCGTAACTTCTGTCCACACTTTTTTCTACTTTAACTGCCTCCTTCTCCTTTACCCCTTCACACCACAGAAATATAACCAAGCTTCATACACCAGATTTCTCCATTATTTTTACCCTGTTGTCCCATATGCTCAATCCCACCTCTTCAGTGCTTTCCCCTTCCCTCACTACCTCTTCTTCCCCTGGGAAACCACTTCAGTTCCACCTCTCCATCAGCTTTGCTTTTCTGCTCTCCTGTAAGGAACGCCAGCAATCTAACCGTCCCGTTTTCTTCGCGTTTTCTTGCTGCTCCGCACCACTTTTCCACTAAACCCGAGCCAAGCCCTTCTTCCCCACTCTCCTCCACCTCCTCCGAGCTCCGGTCCGCAGCAGTCCCCTTCTTCAACCCGCCACCCCAAGGAGAGCCCCCCCATGAGCCCCAGAGGCCCCGCTTCTCCCCTCTACCCCACTCCCCGGGCACCAAAGCTCCCCCCCGGCCCCTCTCCACCCCGCTCCGGCCCAGCCCGCCGCGCTACCAACCCTCATCGGAGTCGCGGGCCCGAGCGCTCCGCTCGCCGTCCTCCTCCTCGGCGCTCTCCAGCTCCTCCTCCTCGTAGTACTCGGGGCCAGGGGGCATGGCGGTAGCGGGCGCCCCAGGCGGAGCGGGGGCCGGCGGCGTAGCAGACACCAGCCCGGCCGCGCTCATAGCGACGGGACGCAGCCGCCGCGGGCCCGCGCCTCCGCCCGGCGCTCAGCAACGGCACCAGGACCCGCGCCGCCACTTCCGCTTCCGGGCGGCCGCCCCCCCGCTGCCGGAGCGCTTCCGCTAGGCGAACGCAGCGGACACCTAAAGGGGGTCCTTGAGGGGGCGGAGACCAAGGGGACGCGGGTTCGAGTCCCGGTCCCGCCGGCTGCGGGCTTTGTCCTTCGAGCGGTGTACCGGGAGGAGGGGGCTTCTTCTGGACCCCCAGAGACCCCGTCCTCGCTTTTTGCCGCCAGGTTGACGCTATCGGCTATGAAACCCCTGTATGGCAGGACACAGACATGCAACAGAGGAGCAGGATCTCGTGGTGTGGTAACAGGCTTCTTGTGACACTTACAATACTCCTTCCAATTTTTTTTATTGTTTTTTTAATACAGAAGTTACTTGCTTGTCACGTTCACCCAGGTGAAGGGGTTGCTTTATGCCAGTAAACAGCAGCTTTCCTAGAAGTGTCCAAAGCCATAATGAGATCTGCTGGATACAGGTCACCCTTCTGACTAGCCTCTGCGGCACAATTAAGGACCAAGATACAGATCCTGCAGCGAGATTCACATGCAGGAACCATTAAACATCAGATCCCAGTCCATATGAAAATGCCTCCCATTGATATTTCAGGCTAAATATCTCACTTAGCCATTTTCTGCAACTCTAAGTTACCTGGGAAGAACTAATTAGTCTAATTGCCTCCAGGAGAGCCATGCTAAACACTTACCTTAACACTTGTGAGGTGCATTCCTCAAATGCACAACTTACTGACTCACTGAGATACCACAAACACCTAACCCAGGGAAAGGAATAGAATAGGGTTTATCTAAAGGAGGACTGAACTCAAACATGCTGCAGCGCTTTTTCAAACTCGCTGAGCCGGAGGTTCAGCAGCCGAGAGGAGCACCAGGTCACACTCTTTGTTCTGAAAAGAATTGTAATAACACAGCGTACGCACTTTGATTTCCCGTAGTTCACCCCAAAGATCTGTTTGCCCTGACTGACAATTTTTAACTGGGAACACCCACACCAAGTATGCCCAAGACCTTTTTACATAAGTAAATATTATCTTTTATGGGAGATGACGCTGAGACACAGCCACAAGTCACCGCTATCGAGAGTGGTTCCCAGAGCTCAATGTCCCATTTGAGGGCATTTGGCTTGGCACATGGGAGATACAATGCCAGAGCTGCTCGCCACCCCTCCGTTGCCAAGTAGCGCCGGGTGCTAGGGTTTATCAGCACCTTGGAACACAATTCTTTTGCCTTTCTCCTCACTCAGGGCAGCGGCAGCTGGCAGGGCTGCCCGCGGCCACAGGGCAAACAGGAAAGGGTGTGGTGGCGGCCGCCACATCGCATGAGCTGATGGGGTGGGTGCCCACACTGCACCCAGTGCCGATGTGTTTGTCCTCTCCCCGCAGACTTGCACCTGGCTCGAATCGTTCAAATAACTTTCCCAAAGTCATACAGTCACACAGTTAAAAATAGAGGTGGGACTGGCTAAAGCCCTTTCTCAGAAGTAACCAGAGCCCCCTTAAAGCTTTATAAACACTATTTTCCCTCTTTTCATCCCCATTTCCTGTCTGCATCTCTTCCATCTGTCCACATACTTAATCCATCAGCTCCCCTGGAAGCCTGCTTCCTGCTGCTGTGGGGAGCAAACCAGTTGCAAGGGTGTCTGAACCAAGGCTGCCCTTCCAAGGTTAATTCATCCTGTGTTACACTGCCTCAGCGCTTTCTGTGTGTCTGAAGCTGATTTATCCCATCTTTCACACATCACACAAGGGGCAGGTGCATTTACATACAAGGGCACACAAGAACCCTTTGAATACAAGGAGCTGCGTGCAGTAAGAAACTGCACACAGCTGCTGAGGCAAAATTTTTTAGCTCAGTCTGCGGTCAAAACTGGAATCTCACTTGCTGCTTGCTCCCTCTGTACTAATTCCTCATGTTTAATATTAGCCTTCTGGAGACACCCTCTACTGTCATCTCTCAGGCATTCAGTGGAAACCCAAGGGAGGAGGTTCAGCTTTAAGGAATGCCATGTTTCCCTTACAGATGCAGAAACTTAACTGTCTACACCCCAAAGAGCTATCAGGGAAAGTGTAGACTTCTCTGCCAAGCTATTGTTCTTGGCTCATGTTTTCATCAAAGCTGCTTTTCTCATCACGACTCATTTATTCTTTTATATACATTCAGTCAGTTTGAAGAAAGATTTCTGCCTCTTGCTTTGTCAGCATCAGCTATTCACAGAGTAGCTGGCACAGAAGTCATGCTCGCTATGTTTTTCTTTCCATTTGTAAGAAACAGAGACAAAAAAGCTATGAAGCTCAGCTTATAAACAGAGATCATGGCAACTCATTTATTGTATAAATTAGATGACTACAGTGAGAAAACCTGTAATATAGTACCTTGGTCTTTGAAGAACAGAATGCATACCAACACCCTGAGCCCAGAACACATGGCTTTCAAGTTTCTGTACCTTTAGTTTCAAAGGGCTGTATGATGATGGTCCTAGAAGAAAGCCCAGGAGGAAAATAGTTGTCAGAAACAAGTTAGCAGAATGAGGTTGCACGAGGCAGATGATAAAGCTCTGCTCCTTCAGTTTTGTTTAAAAAAAAAGTACTCAAAACCCACCAAAGGATAAGCCACTGTGGGGCTCTACAGCTATAAAGGAAGGAGTACGTGCCTCTAGATTCAGGGGCTGTAGGGAACCGCAAAGCGTAACAAGAACAACATTATATTCACCTTACCCTGTCTCTTTGCTCTGAGTTCTTCCTAATCCAGACCTCCTAACCACTGCTAAAGCTCCTTCTTCTCCTTTAAGGCCTTTCCTCCTTCTGGCACACCACCGTTAAGACAAATCTTCTCTTTTTTTTTTTGATTACAAGGAATCCCTGCCTGATGTGACCTGCCACAGGACACGCTAGCCATTGTTGAGGCTCCCCTAGCACTAACAGAAGGTACTTAAAGATTCAGAGCTGCCCTGCTACCGGGCTCTGTCGCCGCCCCCCCTCACACACCTGAGCCCGCTATAGGCCCCAGCCCAGACCTTCACACACCTGAGCCCGCTACAGGCCCCGACACCACCCCTGAGGCCGCCATGGGCCCTGATCCAGCCCCTCACACACCTGAGGCCGCCATGGGCCTCGACAACACCCACCCAGGCCCTGAGGAGCACCCCTGGTTCTGAGGGACGGCCCCAACCGTTAACGGTGGCCGCCGGCCCGGGACGCCCCGGCACCTCCGCTCCCGGCGGCACCGTGCAGGCGGCTGAATCGAGCACCGATGCGTCAGGGCGGGCGCGATCGATGAGGCAGCGCCGCTCTGCTGCCTGGCCTGAACCGCCAGGCGGAGTAGCCGAGCGCCGATACCTGCGCCCGTCCTCCCCCCCTCCCGCCCGTGACGGGCAGGCCGTGCAGCCGATCGCCGAGCGGTCGCGCTATTGGCCGCGCCTGGCAGGGGGAGCCGCACCTCGGGCGGCGGCGGGGCCGTGGCAGGAAGCGGCGGGGACGGGGACGGGACGGTGGACACCCTCCTCCCGCCTCCCTCCTGGGCGCCGCGGACGTGGCCCGCTGCCGCCGGCCGGCACCAGGTGAGGCGCGGGGGTGGGAGCCGCGGCCGTGAAGCGGCGGCAGCGGCGGGCACCGGCTGAGGGGGCGCGCGCGCGGCGGCTTCGCCTGTGACAGGCGGGTCCCGCCGGGGTCAGTCAGCGGTTTTGGGGGGTAAAATAAAGCACTTTTCTCGCTGCCCCGGCGGCGCGGGGCGCTGGCTGCCGGGTCGGGGGGTGCCGGGCGTCCCCGGGGCCGCCTCATGGTGAAGCTCCCCGGAGGCGCGGCCGCAGCGGGGCCCGCCCGGCCGCTCCCCCGGGGCTGCTCGGGGGCCGGCGGAGCTGCCTTCGGGCTTCGAGTAGGGGGGGGAAGTCGGGNGGAGGACCGGGACAGGGGCTGGGGGGGGTGAACAGGGGCTGGGGGGCAGCTTCCCAGCACCTTGTGCCGGTTTTTGTACGACTCCTGACATGCAGCTGCCTTGTGTGGAAAGCTGTCCCGGAGTTTGCTGGTCGAGGAGCTCTGTGGGAAGTTGGAGGTAGAGGCCAGCAGCTAGTGTGTTAGTGTGTATTACAGTAACCTGTGCGGGGGGGTGGTGGGGGGATGGTGGTGGAATGTCCTGGTGGGAGAGTGGACGTGAAGAGAGGAGGGAAAGAGGCTGCGTTTCCCTCAGCTGCAAGCCTGGGACACTGCCAGCTCGGATAGACAGCGGCTGTCCATAAAGATTACCCCTCAGATCTGTTTGTGAGCGAGTAATTTGAACGGCAGTAGTATTGGCCTAGTGAAATACGAGTGAAAAGGGGAGCTTGGTTCCTGTCAGCTTTCTTTAAACTGAGTTGGAAGTAATTACGTAGGTCTGGTCTTAGCAGGTGTGTCTGTCCTTTTAATGACATCAAGAAATGATTTACTGTAGGTGCTGAATGTCAGCTAGCAGCGCTCGTATTTGCGTGGGAAGGAGAAAGAAGGAGGACACTAGGCAAGTATTAAGCCCTTAGAATTTTGTTTTTATATATATCTCCTTGTGTATATTTTTTGTGTTTGGTTGTTGTTGTTTTTTTCTCCTGGGATGTAAGTGGAATTAATTCCCTAATTCTGTATCTATGATACTGCTAAAACTTAGTAGCCCTGGTAGCATCCAGATTTCCCTGGTCGCTTACTCAGCTTGGGCAGAATCGAGCAACTTGGTGCTGGATTTGCTGCCCACAACCAGGGCGTTTTCTTCAGGGTTCTGGTCTGGCAGTTGAACAGTGACCTGGTAGGTGTGTGGAGTCATCGGGCTCAGCACACAGTCTGGTGGCAGCTGCCATGTTTGTTTAAAAACAGGGAAACAGGTGGTGCTGGTGTGGCCTCTCTGCTGTGCAGAAGCCTCCTAGCAGGAGGACTTACCCAGACTGTGGGAGAGCTGTGCTCACTTCTGCTTTCTGTCCGGGAGGATTTCAAATTGCATTGCCTGCCGTATGGGATGGTGATCTAAATAAAAGGATGAAAGCAGTTCAGGGTTATGGATCGATGCGGGACGCTCCTCACCTCTCCTGCAGAAGCTGTTCTGTAGTGAGGAATGTGATTAATACTGAACTGGGTAAGAGCGCAGGAGGGGTATGACACTGTTGACCGCAGTTTATGGTGATCGTGTTTGGGTGAGGATAAGTGGGCTCCAATCTGTTTTCCAAGGTCTGCTTACATATTTTCAACAAATGTTTAGAGTGCTACAATGCTTAGAGTGATGTAGCTTATTTTGCTAGTGGTCATTAGTTTAACGTATCTTGCTCTAGTTTTATTAGAGTACATGTGTTGGTATTTCTAGATAATGGATTGTTCACGGAGAGAAATAATACACCATGCTTGTTTCTGTCTGTGTCTTTAAAACTACTACTTCTGGTAGCTAGCTAATTCTGACTTCTCGGGGAGTAATGTAACAATATAGGGAATGTTTTAAATGTAAATACCTGTTCACAAACTCTCTTTTAACGTTGAAATTCATACAAATATCTGACAACTTAATTCTTTTATGCACTCGCAATGAGGCTGCAAACTGTTCATATCTGCATTAGTGTATTTTTTTTCAGGTTTTATCAAATCAAGATTTCTTATTTACCCTATAACTCCTCATATAACTTCACCTGGCATCTGTTTTGTGGAAAACTTGAGCTAGGTTGTTTCCATCTTCCCTTCCCATCTGAGAGTTTTCAGATTGCAAACTAATTCTTCTGTATGTGTATTACAGTGATTCTCTGTATGTACTTCTCTTTTGCTTTGTTACATTCATTACCAGTTAAAAAGAATCCCTGCAAGTCAAAACTTTTAAAGATGAGATATTGCTACTTACGTGCATTCTAAATACGGATCTTGTATCAGCAAGCTTTTACTGTTAAATTTCTTAATATGTTGCAGGATGGGGTCGTTTCTTAACAGAACTGGGCTCTGTCCCTGCTGACTAATCAGCTGCCGTGCCTCTAAGAGAAAACCCCGTTTGTATGTAGCTAGCCTGGAGTTTGCTGGGCTGATGCGGGCTGTTCAGGAAACCCTGTGGCTGGGGAGCAGAGGGGTAGCAGTGTCAGTGAAGTTTGCTGCGCAAAGGGTGGGGTCAGTGAGTTTGGATCAGGAACACAGCCTAGTTGTTTTCTCTGTTTACAGGTTTTTGTTCCAGGTTGTTCTGCAGCCTCGTCAAATGCTGCAATGTTCAGGCTATGAGAAGTAGCAGGGGAGGAGGTCTTCATGAAACACTTCTCAATTTTATTTTATTTATTTGCTGTTTTTACTGGAAAAAAATCCTTGTGTCTAAGGTTAATGTTTTAAAATAGAAAACTTCTTTTGTTTTAAGACAGAGTTCAGATTATTTTAACAGAACCTCTCTATAGTTCAGTCACAGTGTTTACAGCAAACTGAGTGTGAAGAAAAGTGCAGCTTTGGTATCAAAGACATTCAAGAAGTATATTTTTATAAAACCGTATTTCAGCACATGCTCAGCTTTTTTAATAGATGTGCTTCTACACAACAGGAAAAAATCAAAAGTAGGAAACCCAAAAGTGTTTTATTTTGTGCTTATTATTTTCAAACTACTTCCTTATTTGAAGGCCATTGATTAAACCAGAATGATTTGATTGCCTTTGGCTTAGTGCTGTGTAATAAACATTATGCAATTGCATTGCGCCTGCTTGTTCATTAGTTCTTTCAAGGGTAGCTCGGTGAGTTTTCCTGCCGCTGTGTTGTTATCACTCTCTGAAATCACTGTGGTAGGTTTGTTTTAATTTATTGAGTAAAACATATTTTGGAAAGTATTCATCTCATAAATCTAGGGGTCCTCTAGATATTTTAAGTAAAAAGAAGAAAATCTCTGTTCCTATTTTTACATAGGTAGCACATGTGCTGACTTTTCATTTTGATCTGCTGGCTGTATTAACAACGCACGAAGCGTGATTGTATAGTGTGCACCACTTAAAATCATCTTCAGTATTGCACGCCAGGAACTGTAATCTATGTGAACCTCAGTTCCTCATTAATGAGGAGGAAAGCTGAAATAGGAATTAAAGTAAATTAATTGGGTGTGGTCATCAATCTCCTGAGCTACTGAAGGATGTTGGAAATCCGAGTGCCCTCCTGGTTATTTGTGATATTGTGGCAGCTTCTGTTCAATCTTTATAAAGACCTAATTCACCGCATTAAAGAGCAATGCTTCTAACGTGATGTGTTGTCTTTATTCTGTTGAATTATAGCATGGGTATTTAATTTTTACCTCCTGTTGAAAATATGGAAATGTAGATTTGTAAAGATAGTAGGTTTTGCTCTCAGATTGAAGAAACCTGGAATACTGCCAGTATTTTATTTTTAAAAGAAGTAGTTTAAGTGAATTCAAAGAAATTCTTGAAATTGGGTTGTCTAGGTGGCTCGGGAAAGCTTGTTCTTATTGAGCATGGCAAAGAATGCATTTGATTTGAGCAGTTTGGAAGTCTAGTTTATGTACTCATCCTTGTGTTTGTGTTGTCTTACTGCACTTTCTCTTTGTGTAAGAAATTGTTAGTTTAATTTGTAAGGGCAGGGAAATTTCAAATTTAATATAGGGACCTTACAAAACAAGTTTGTCTGAGTTGTTAATGAAGTAAGCACTTAATGCCCTTGAACAGGTAATAGCTTGATGTTGATGTAATTACTATTTTTTCCCCACCCTGAATATTAGGTCAAAACGGACTCTGGTTTATTTTGAATTTAATGAAACCAATAGTTATGTGGGAACGCGCAGTTGCATGCTTTCCTACTTAGCTACAAAAGACTTTCAAATAAGGACATTCTCACAGTTTGTTCGGCGTATTAATTTCAGTCTGTCTTTCTGAATATTAGTATAATTAGGCATGGTTGGATCGCGGGGGTTAATTGTGCAAAGCTAGAGAATATAGCTCATTCAGGTGAACTAACCTTCATCAGGTTGCCTTTAAAGTTTTGGAATAGTGAATTCCCCACTGTTTGCACCCCCTTCTGCTGTCATTCTGTGAAATATTGGGTTACCTGAGAGACCAAGTAATTCCTCAAAAGCAGGGCAGATGCTGACTCTGCTTTGGTACCAGCAGCTTTAGGCTCATCTTTGGGAAGAGAGGAAAAGCTGCGTGTGCTTAAAATGACAAGGGATAATTTCTTAGATTTAAGAGTGGGGATGTTAACCCCAAAGTCCTGGATAAACTCCTGTGTAGGAAACTATACACTGCCTACTGAATTTCCCTGGAACCTAAAATGCATGCATGGGTTTGTTNNNNGTTTTTTTTTTTTTTTTTTTACTCTCCAGAATTACTGTGATGCAGTATGTGGCAGATTCCATGTTCCAGAGTAACTGCTTTTCAGTACCGAGAGGAATCAGTCTTGTATGTAGTGTACATATTTTCACATACGTTAAGGAGTTTAGGATGAAAGGTGTTATGACTACCAGATACTATCATCATTTTATGAACAGATGTCTTTATTAGATTGGAATTGATGAATATATGCCAAATTCTGTGCATAGTGAGTCTGCTTCTGGAGAGGTGCAAATAGTGTGCTCACTTCCTACATTAAAACACTTTTTTTTTCCTTAATTGTAAATAAGTGATCTGTGATTCTGTTGCACAGGATCTGGCAGAAAATGGAACAGATTTATTTAGGGTTGCCCTTGAACGTTGTGAGTGTTTAAGCCAGATTTACCAGAATATAGTCACTGGTGATTCATGTTGAGATGATGTTTTTCTTCCTTGTAATGGAACATATGGGAGTATGTAGCATATGGTACTGCTGAAAATTGTTAAACGCAGAGCACTGATTTATTACACAGCAAAAAGAGTTTGGATTTTTAGTCTAACACTGAGCAGAAAGCTTTGTAAACAGCTCTGGCTGCTGGTTTGTATTGGATGCACTCCTGTGTTGTAGTGGTAAATTTTCAAAGAATTCCTTTAGATGAAAATAGCATTCTTCCAAAAGTTGTGTATGTGCCGGTTGCACTGGAATGAATGTATGAACTCGCTGGATGTTTCACTAAAGGAGATGAGATTTTTTTATTTTCTTTTAAAGATTGTCAGAAACAGCTTTGAGAGTGTTGCTTCAGCAACTGTGCCTTGACAGTTCACTTAGCCTTTTAGCCATCCAGAGGGATGTTTGTTTTCTTATGCCTCAGTCTCACTGAATGGGATGGCAGCTTAAAAACTGAAATCCTTTCTCTTATATGGCAAGTAGAGGTATTAAGAATGTGTAAATATATGGTTTTCTGCCAGTTTTTCTAGCCAAAACATCTCCCTTCTCTTTTTTGTTGTTGATGTTGTGTTTGGGGCTTTTTTTTGTCTTTATGTGACTTCTGGAGGGGTGTTATTTTGGTCATGTGGGTGGAGAAATGAAATGTATACCTTGATCCTTCCAGTACACAAGGGAAGGGGAAAGTGTACTAAAGTGCAGTTACAGAGAACGTAAATTCCAGTTGTCTATTTCCTTGTGCTCTCCTGTGTTTCTTAACTATTCACCTTTTAGATGATTACAATCTCTTCAGAGCAGGCATCACTTCTGCTGTGGCTTTGTAGGTCTTACTGCAGTGTAACTGAAGCTCACAAGAGCTGTAGTAATATAGATAATAAATAGTCGGACATAAGAGTAGATTGATTAAGCTTTTTCAAAAATTATTTAAACAACAAGCAGAAACCGTCATTTAAACCTTAGGATGGTGTTTGCATTTGTCTTTTTTTTACTAATGAAAAACTTTAATTTATTTGTAAATGTTAAAGTACTGGCTAAAACAGACTTTATGCCAAATTTGGTACTGCTTTTGTTCGGCCAAAGATGCATAGTATCTTTAAGAAATACATATATGCTCTCTCAAATTTGTAAAATTTTTGCATAAAAATCAGATCAGTCTTACTTGGTTTATGACAATCTGCCTTTCAGTTCAGGGTTTTCTTGTGTGTTTCTTTCTGCTTATTTTGGCTGGTTCAGGTAAAGTTTAGGTACGCTGTATCCTTAAGAGGAAAAAAAAAAGATTTGACATCATTTAAAAACTGATGTTATTTAATAAAAGGAAGTAGTATCTATCGTTGAGGGAATTAACTAATGACCTCTTGTTACCATCGCCTTCAGGATCTTAGATCCTCCCTTCGCTTGCCTCATTCTTAGTCATAGATTGGAAAAGGAAAACAGGCTTTTTCCCCCCCCTCCCAACTCTTAAGCAGTTTCTCAACTTCAGATGAACTGATCGTTGACCTAAACCATGTGAATAAACTGAAGTCAAGAAAATACTGCCTTTCCACTTGCAGAATGTACTGCTGTTATTAAAACTTACATAGCATGTCAATTAACTCTAGTTCCCAGTTTTAACCTGTACATAGAATATTTTTTAAAAAGTATTAGCCTCGAATGAATTTTAATTTATAACATTTCTAATCTTAACATTGCTTGTGGTTTTAGTTTTAACTCTAAGCTTCTTTTAAAAGAGGGGGGAAAACATTTCTTATCTGGAAAGTATGCGAGTGGCAGAGCAGATAAGATAATTGAGACCTAAATGTGAGCTGGGATGGAAACAGTCTCTGTTAAGAGTCAGGTCTCATCCGCTTTGCCACAGTCAGGCGGTGCTTTAATGCATACTAATGCAATGAGTTTTGTCATCCTGTGGAGAATGCAGTGAATTTTGCCTGCTGCTGCTTTTGCATTAGGAGACGTGAGCCTTTAGCTGAAGTTAGAGGCTTATGTTTTCATAGTCAGGAGTCTTGCATTCGTTTGGGAAGCAGACAGCCAAAAATAGGAGGGTTTTATGGTTCTCCTGCCTGTAACCACATTTTGTGCCTAAAGTGAGGAATAGAAATAAAAAACTTTCCAACTTGTTGTTCCGCTCGGGCAGTTGTTTCTCGAAATTGCTTGTGTATGTTTCTGCATGGTGTCTTTTCTCTGTGGAGGATCCCCACAGAAGATAACAAGCTTTCCATTTTCAGCTCTTCCCATAGAGGAAAAGCTCCTGTTATGGTTGTAAAGGTTGTGTTCAGCACTTGATGGCCCAGGTGGGCAGGAGGTAGTAATGCAGATATCTAAAACTAGAATAAATGAGTAACTACTGGAGTGACTTTTTTACTACACAGTGTTATTTTTACTTTGTTTACTTTAACCCTGCTTTTGCAATTTTCAACTTTGTATTTTTGGGTTGCTTTACCAGGAAGTACGTAATTTCAAATCAAGTTATACTCTTACAGAAGCAGACACTAGAGGATTTTTGGTACAAAATCAGTATTGGGCTTAGTGTTTTGCTGCAGGAAATGTAGTCTAGGAATCAGACCTGCTGCAGGTGTTGGACGCTGTAATCTACAAAAGGACCTTGTTCTTTGTAGCACCATAAATCAAAATATACCTAACTTAGGCATTTGAGAGCTGCAGAAATTGCAAGTAAATGTGTGATATACAATAAGGGCAAGCAGTTCAAATCCTAAAGGCTGACTGAACATGAACTTGGAGAAGTACTCCAAATTTCAGGTGTGTTGGGCACCTTTTTCACGTTTCAGGTTTCCAGCTGTACATTATAGTGAGATTTCTGCCAGTCTGACCGTGATCATTTAGTGCCTTAGGATAAAGCAGCAGAAAGTTGCTGACTAAGGCTTGTTGTTAAACTTCTTTTTCCTGGCTACCTGAGTATTTTAGAACAAGATTGTTTATGTTTTTGAGCGGTCTTACTTTTTCTTGATATGCTGAGCCCAAACCAGCCAGAGGTGGCCAAATGAGATTGGTGTCTGGTCTGTTACACAGTTTGTGTTGGATCCAGGCTCTGGAGACATCCAGAGAGACAGAGCGACGAGAACCCTGGTCTACTGACATGCAAGCTGGTGACTGGAGCTCCAGGCTACCCGTGCACCTCTGCTGGTGTTTAAGGTCAACTCCTTGCAAATATTTTAGGAAGGCTTATATTCAAATGCTATTTATAAGACCAGACTAATTTCTTTTTTTATAATGATGGCCTTTTGGCTGATGACAGGGCTGGAATCTAGAAGATCTGGATTCTGTATGCCACTAGTCAGCTGTGTATCCACAGGGAAGTTGTTTGCTAGCTTTCTGCCTCAGTTTTTTATCTGCATTTAAATGGGAAAAAAACTGAAAAGGTTGACTAATACCAGCCTCACTAGGCTCTCAAGGCCATGAGAGCACAGTTAGTAGCCTCATGCTGTGAGATCTTTGGAAAACACTGTAGGAATGTTCAAGGGGCTTATTATGGTTAAGGCCCTCGCAATGAGAGAACTGGTTAAGCCTGGGTTATTGTTAGACCATTCATTAAGGAGTCTTAATAGCTGAAGCTATGATAGTAGCTGTTCCTGGCTTTGCCTTCAATTACCCTGGGTAGATACAGACTGCTGCAATACTGGAGCACTGCAGTGGTCTGGAGTAGAACTAAAGCATATGCATTAATGTTTGAGTCCGCCTTGAGCGCTTCTTTTCTATTTCACGGCTGGTTTTGTATGCAGGTCATGCTGTAGCCTAAGTGAATTCTGGCAGTTTAACGTCGTGATGATTACTTATTCTGCCACTAAGGAGCCCTTAGCACCTTCATGCCGAAAGAAGTACTATATATTCAGCTGATTTTTTTCCTGTGTATCTGCCTAACTTTTAATCCGCCATGTTTTCACTTTCTAAATTGAACAAAACATTAAAAAACATTATTAAGCAACAGAAGTTTTGGTACTTAGTATTAAAAGGTGTAAACCAGATATTAAAAACCTCTTAAGAGTTGGTGATATGCACGCTCAGGTTGTCTTTTGACAACCTGTGAAACTTGTGTGTGAATGCTCATGTTGTAGTTTTTAAAAATTCATTTGACAGTATGTTTTTAAAATATCTGTCAGAATTTCATCCCTTCTGGCCAGCATTATAATAAGCAACTATGCAAGAAAAGGAGAAAACCCATTTTAGGAAAGACTAGATATCAGGGTTTTTTCCAAAACTAAATAATGTTGTTCAGTCATTAGCAATGGTATCTTATTAAATTTTAATAACTGTCTTAAAATTCAGCAGTGCCACACTTAGGTACTTGAAAGTCAAGACAACTTGACAACTGAGGTCTAAATCCAGACGTTTTTTATTTGTCTTTGGAGTTTCATCTCTTCATGATTATATATGTAAGATGTAATCTGTGTCTTGACAGAGTTGAAATGTATTGACTGAAAGAAAAATACGAACTCAGATTCCTATTGAAACACGGGGCTTGAGGAGGTAGAGATCAGGGGTTTGGGAGCGTGAAATTGTGAATTTTAAGTCACGACCCTGTAAATTAACATGAATTTTAACCTAATGCTACTGCTGAATTAAAACCAGTTCTTACTCTAGCCTCTCCCTTCCCCATTGAGTTGTGTTGGCACAAACCTTGGTGCTGCCGAAGTGTGATACAGATGAGGAAACTGGTCCAGCTGCAAAATAACCAGGTGTGGCAAAGCCAGTGGTCTGGGGGTGGGAATGGACAGATGGGGAGAGAGGATGGGGCTGGAGGGTAGAAACTTCCCCCTAGGGAAGTAGGGGCAGGACTGCTAAATTACACTGCAAGTTATCTTATATAAATAAAAAAAAATACACCAAACAACCGCCCCCAGCACCATTGAGTTTAAACTAATGAGTAAATTAGCGAGTTTCACTTTCTCTTTCTTGTGCAAACTGCAGGGGAAGACTTGAATCAGAATTAACACGCCCTTCTTTCACTGTATTTTACCTTGTTTTCTGAAGGGCTTTTTTAGGAAAGCCTTATTTGGTGCTTTATATTATTTGCACCTTCTTTTTTTTTTAAAAAAAAAGGGGGTTGTGTTCAGATATGTGATATAAACAAGGAAAGGCTTTTTTGAAAGGCTGACTTATTTTGCTGCATGTTAGTTGTTCAGCGTTCTGTAGCCTACATGGAAAAATATCCCTGCCTTAAGAAGCGGGGGAAAAACCCAAGCAGAATGCTTGTCTCATAGGCACTGAGAATATTGCCCAGAAGATGATGACACGTAAGGAAATAGGTATTGCCAAACATAAAGTTTTATTTCATACCTCAGGTATATGATGGCTTTTTAAAATGTCAGGTCATGGCACCATATGATGGGGATCATGTGAATGTGAAAAGTTATTTCTTAATGTTAAGTACTATTTGTTCTTGAAGTGTGAGAATTACTTGCAGTATGTAACCAAGAACCTAAAATTAGAAAAGAAGGCACCAATGCATGTTAGTTTTCTTCAAATAGACTGTTTCGTTAATACAAATGAGGAAATTTTCTGTTTGTTTGCTTTTTTTCTTTAGGAAGATCTTTAGTTTAGGTAAGCAGTACAGCGCAACAGAAATCTTTCTGAGCGCTGCTAAGCCCACCTGGCTTCCAAAGCCATCCGGGGAATTTGTGGTGAATGTCTAAAGACTAAAACATCTCAGTTAGAGAAAGTTTGGCTCTGGTGGCAAGGCCTCCCCATCCAGAGAGCATGTGCAGCTGCTCTCAGTGAAGTTGTGGGTAAGAGTCTCAAGGGTGTATAGAGAGGAAGTCAAAGAACTTTCGTATTTATGATCTCTGTCTTCCCGGTTGCCTTAAACAAAGAGGACAGCTTCATTTGTGTCATCATTCATAAATTAAGAACTCTTGCGACGTTCAGCTGAACGCCGAGTGCCTGGATGAAACTCTCTCTGTATCCTGTGCTTTTGTATTCCTGCCGCGGGAAAGCTGTGTTGGAGATGGTAAGATTGTGTACGTGAAGAGTTATCTCTCTCATCTCGGCTGCCTGGCAGAAGGAACTTCCTAGTGCTGACTGCTAATGTTGCAGAACCACAAGTGTTGTTGCTACTACTATTAGTAGAAGGGGGATGTAGGGTGGAATCTACCTCCCCCCAGGGCGGGGGGGATTGATTTAAGAAAACTGCAAAAGCTCAGGCTGACTTAATGAAAGGGGTGGCTGGCCTTCCCATCACCAGGGGTCTGTGCTGGTTGGGGCAAGCGACTGGGAGGAGTTGTGGTGGTTGGTTTGTTTTTCGTTTTTAAAAATCAGAGTATTTAAAACCAGGCTTTTGCACTTTGGTGACTAACTGGTGGCCAGGGAGCTGCATTTATGTGCAATAGGGAAGGTTTTGATTACTGTTTGGGTATGTGGCACACCCTGCCCAGGCTGCTCTGCCCGACAGGTAGGGTTCCCTCTGGAGGTGGGTTAATATGAGCTGTAGGACCCAGAGCCATCTCCTGGTCTTAGTGGGTTTTTAATTGGCCGCCTTAGTGTCAGGGCACTAGTAGAGCACAATTATTTTTTTTTTTTTATAATTGTCATGTGATTTATTCTGTCTTCTCAGGGGAAAAACTGTATGCGATGTAGAGGGGATTTTCTGTTCATGAATTTGTACGTGCTGCCTCTTTGCAAGGGAGGCCAGGTCAGAGAAGAACACAATGCCTTTTTACTCGAAGCTTGCAAAGATTTTGGAGGGTCTTTGCTGCTTTTGTATATTACTCTGATGTGTAGGACCACCTTTTGAGATAGACATCCGCACAATTGAGTTTTACGTTATCCTAGGTTTCCTCTGTTTTTTCTCCCCCACCCACTATCGCTATCTTCCCTTCTTATGTTTTATGTACAAAAAATGAAGATCAATAAGCTGAAAAAGGTTGCATGTTCGGCAGGGGTTGATCCCTATATTGACATAGCAGCAAGATAAATGAATATGCTGGTGTTCTACAGTGAGATTTAAAAAAAAAATAAATTAATGAGACATCTGGGTGGAGGGAGCAAACCTCAGAAATGAAAATTGCTTTTCTATTTTATGACCAGTCAAAATATTTTGGAATTAAAAGCAAAATTGTAGTTGAGTAAATTGATTTTTTTGAACCACATGTACTAAGAGCTTATTTTATGTAATTACTGGGGCGTGACTTTAAATTCTGGGCAGGACTTTGTGGCTTGTTAGCATCAAGTTCAGCTTCTGATGTTGCAATGAAGAAGGAAGTGAGTGTGTGTGTGCGCTTGGGGAGGGGGAGAACGAAGCACTTCTGCCTAGCCGCATAAGGTGGGAATTGCAGCTGGCCGGTTATTTTTAGCTTCTAACTATCTCATTGTGAATGTGAAGCTTTTTCTTTTTCCTTTTTTTTTCTTTCTTTTTGTTTTTGTCAGAATGTTTGGTAAATAAAGCTGTCAGTTATTGTTTTGAAGAATTTTTTTCAAACCAAAATGCACTAAACATAGACTTCTTCACCCTAATTTTATTCATTAAAACTTGAAGTCTTATTAAACCTCCAAAGCTGCAGGACTGGATGTGATGCATTTCACAAGTATCTCTATCTGCTGTTGATTTTTGTAATTGTGCATCCATAGTAAGTATATAAGCATAGTAGGAATTGTAAGGAAAGGTGAGACCTTGTAGATCAGCCTCTGTAGCCAGAGAAACACAAAAGGTTAATTAAAGGAAAAAAGTAAAAACACTGGATGTGATTTTGCTCCTTCCTTGCAAAAGCATGCAACACTGTGGTCATAAGGACTTTTTCATGGGTAGGAGGGAGAGGCAAAAGATACCATCTGTTTCCATCAGCGTGTTTTCCAGTCACTTGCTGTAGTAGTGATTCATTTTTGTTTGGTTGTTCATCCTGGCCTGGAGAGAGACATATAGAATGTTTCCATTTTAAGCTCTTCAGCATAATGGATGAATAAACTTACCCTTCCTATGTTGATTTTTGCCACAGTGGGTGATCTTTCCTTCCTGGGATCAGTCTGTTTTGCTGCACTGCCCCAAAATATCCACTCTCTGAAAGCTCTTCATGTGCTATTAGAACACCAATGGAAGAAAATATTCTAATCATTTTGCTTCTGGGTTGCTGATCTTAAAATGAACTGTTAAAACATTTTCTAAATGCATACAGCAATATTTTCCTGCTCCCTACCTCTTCCCCCCCACATATTACATGCTCTTAAAAGCTACCAGAATGCAGCAATGCCCAAGTCAAGTGCATAGCCATGTGCATTTGCTGCAGCATTAATAGTGTTTATTCCAGCCTTTCTTAAAGAAAATGATGGAAGTTTTTCGTAGGTGGAAGCCCTCTGCCTGCCACGGTACGGACCATGCAAGCAGCAGTAGTGCACGCACGGTTTTTCTGTAGCCGGTAGCATCCTTCAGCCTCTGGTAAAGAGAGATCCTGAGGATCCTGAGTTGTCTCATGGTCTTTGGCTGGACTGCCAGCTGCACAAATTGTCTTGCTGCCCCTTGTGAGGAGAACCTGTGAAACCATCAGCTCATTTCAGAAAGGCTAATAAACAGCGTTTGGAGTTTAAGTGCTGTCCGCATCGGCTGACCTGGCACAACAGCTCTTAAAACCAGCGATGATCAGAAGAGACGAAAAGCGTTCTGTGTGCAGGGGAACTACTCTGCTAGAATTTTGGGAGTGAAAGAGCGGAGGTAGATATGGCTCAGGGTAACCTTTACTAAACAGTGGGGCGCTGACATAGCAGTGAAGTGCTGCCCTATTGGGGTACCAGGGCATACAGTTTCTGTCCTCATTTACTCTTAAACAATGTGTTTTGAAATTATTTTTATACTGCTTTAAACTGTCTTATGCTGACTCAATTTGGCTGTGAAAGTCTGAAGGGTTCTAACCTAGAGTAAGGTTTCCTCTGTCAGCAGAACAGGTGTATCCTAGGTATCAGTTTTTCCTCTACTACCAAAACATCTCTTTTCGTCTTGATCTTGAAGGATCTGCTGCTCTCGCTGTCTTTTTCTTTCCTTGAAGACCAGTTTGTTCACTGAGCTCATATCAGGCTCTGCTTACCTTTGCAAATATCTTTGTGGTGTCTCTTTCACATTTTCTGCTTAAGAAACCGCATTGAAATCTGCAGTATCTGATACTAAATGAGAAAGACCTGATGGTGAATGCTTTCAATTACTGGTTGCATAAACCAACTCTGGAAGGAAGTACAGGGCTAAGAGGCATTTCCAGGCCAATAGAGGCAGTAGTATATGTAACAGGAGCTAAATTCCTTGTAACTTTTCCAGAATCTTTATATAGTAATCTGGGCATATTCCACTGCTTTCAGAAGCAGCTTTAAAATTTTATCCTCCCTCCTAAATTACATGCCAACTGATGCATTTACTGAATTGAATCAAGAAGCTTCTGGTGGTTCAAATGGAAATCTTGAACCCGTAGGTACGGCGGCCAAATTTACGTGCTGAAGTGTGTAACTTATAGCAGGTAGTCGAGAAGCTCTGCTGTCTGTGTTGGGACTGACTAAACCCAGATCCCAAACCCCCAAAACTTCCAAGGCCAAATGCATACCAGAAAAAAACCAAAATTTTGCTGTGGAATACGTTTGGATAGCTTCTGAGCATTAGAGCACTTGCTGGCCTGTAATTAATTATGATGTATTTTGATTGGCTGTCAAAAATGAGCTTCAGATAAATTTGATGTACTTCTCTTTTTGTGCTGGTCATCTTGTTCCTCATCCTTAAAGTGCTTGTGCTCTGTCTGTCCCTGTTTTGGAAGATAGTACAGCCTTTTGAAGGACACTTTGGTTTCTGCGTAGCCTTTAAAATCTACCAGGTCTGTTTAGCATTTGTTTTGGGTTACCCTTTGAGATTTACAGGGCATTTT
Organism: Himantopus leucocephalus; assembly: GCA_003993805.1. Classification (NCBI taxonomy): domain Eukaryota; kingdom Metazoa; phylum Chordata; class Aves; order Charadriiformes; family Recurvirostridae; genus Himantopus; species Himantopus leucocephalus. Next base: position 12,682,582 of record RSEF01000015.1, read on the forward strand.
GTGTTTGTTTTGACTGCTAATTTATCTCACTTTCTCAGTAAGTCCGGTCTCTTCTGGCGGTGGGTGATAGGATGGGAGGATCAGGATGCTCTCGGAGCCTGTGTTTGGAGTGCTGCGCTTCAGGGTGCACACTTGGATTATTTTTCCTTTAGTTTTTGTGTTGAATGTGTGATTGAAAGGGCTGTAAAATTAATGTGAGGATAGACATGAAATAAATGGTTAAATGTCTTAATCATTCAGATGTGAAATGCCCTTGCTGCTTGTACTTCCCTTAGTGCTTCTAGGGTATTGGCCCATCTTTGGTGACAAAATACTCTAATAGTTCAGCTCTTGCGTAGTGGTAGAGCTTCCTCTGCTCAGCTCACAGATTAATTTTTAAGCTTGATACTGACATTTTAGTTACAGGTTTGGAATCTATTTTATACTCTGCAGATTTAAATGTCACTGGTCATATTTACACTATAGTGGTTGGTTAATAAATACACACATGGCAAGCTGTGGGATGATTGCCTACTGTGGAACATACCATGGAAATGGTTCTGTCTTCCTGAGGAACACTCATATAACCATAATGTCCATAAAGTGTTTTTTAAAACACTTTTTAAATGCCGATGTTCATATTCAGCTGTTGACCAGATATATGAATGATGCGATGCTGAAAGTTGGTGGTCTTTAAATTGAAGAATTTATGCAGGTGTACTTCGGGGGGGGGGTTCTAAGAAGTGTTTTGAAGGTGTACATGTTCTGCGTGTGTATAGTAGGGTAGCAGAATCATACTCTGTGGAAAAGGCCAGTTTAAACCTACTTATTGATCTGATACTAGCACAGGTAAAATCTCGGATCCTCCCTTCATCCAGACTAGGTGAATGTAGAGCTGCAATATAAGATTCCCAATGCCTGTTAGTGTAATTTAGCCTAGACTTAGGGGTGCGCAATGCCGTATTGAAAACATGGTGAGCTCTTCCTGCATCCTGTGTGGGCACCCCAGGGATGCTGTGCTTTGTGAGCACTGTCAGCTGAAAATTAAACTGGCGCAACCAGGTCACTGCAGGAATCCTGCAGATGTTCTCCAAGTGGAACTTCTGGCCATGACTGACATCACATGCCCAGCAGTCCTTACTGCCAAACCCTAAACCTTCTCGGTTCTGGAAAATCAGTTCATGTAGTTCTTGTGAGTGAGGGGAACAACAGTGGTGTACTTCTCTCCATCAAACAGTTAAGCTACTTAGAAGCCACAGTTTTATTCTTTGCAGAGTGTTACAAGCCCACTTTATATAATATGCATAATTGTGTTTACCCTATCCACACTTCTTGTACTAATACCAACTGTTATGGATACAGGTGACACTTTACTAGAAAGGTGAAACAGAAGTGTGTGATGACTGTTTTGCTCAGCAGGTTTCCTGGAACAGCTACTTTTTAGCTTTTCTTCAGACTCTCAAAGATCTGGTTGACAAATGGGTGGTGGTGATGACTTTTTTTCTTTGTTTGTTTTTCAAGAATGCTTCCTGTAGTGCAACTTAAAATACATTACCACAGATTTTTGCCATTGTATGCATAGACCTCCCCATTTAACGCGTTTTCCTGTTGCTTCAGGGAATATGAATTTGTGTTCTTGGGAAAGCAGGAGGGATCTGGGATTTGAATGGATTTACACATGTATAAGTTTTGGTTATAATATTCAGATTTTGTATCTTCATCTCATCTGTGTAGCACTGATTGCAGCTAGAAACAAGATATTGGATATATTAATATGATTGTGTTGACGTCTTTTGATTCTGCTTTGGGATTGAATGAATGCTGCTTTGCAACTAAAGGCCACGTGACATCTGAAAAGAGAAGAAATGCTGATACAATTGGTACTCTCCTTTAGAACTAAACCCACCTATGGAGTGCTGCAGTGCAGGTCTGTGCCTTTGCTACCAACTGTAGTGATCTGGTACTTCAGCAGAAACCCCTGATTTATTGTAAATATTTGCAGAGAATTACATCTACTTTACATCAGGTGATATCTGAAAATGTCCCAGTCAGATATTTTTTTTTTAAACAAAATTCAATGGCCAGAAAAAAAAAAAATAATCTTAGGCTATGTCTGATGCTGGCCAGAGGGTTCTGTGAGTGCCAGGGAAAACGGCGTGTGTGTTATAGTCAGCTTTATCACCTGCTACAGAAGACTGCTTATACCACCGATTTCAGAACAAGCAACTTTTAGAATGGAGTGAAGGTTTCCGGTTCCTTCTTTGAACTTGGTCTTATGCTTCTTGTTACAATGCTACTGTGGTAATTAAGCACTTCTCAACAGCCAAGTACTAAGTATTAGTAGTTATCTTTGTCCTTTTTGACATAGTACTGCTAATTTATTACAATAGCATTAAGGACTATTCAAAAGTAGTGCCCCATTTAGCTAAGCTATATAGGAGTATATATTCAAATTCATGCTTGGAGAAATTTGTTGTGAGTATAAATATTGCAGGTAAATGGGGTGATGTCCCATTTTGCAGAAAGTGCCCTGTCGTAAAGGAGAGCTAATGACTGGTCTGTGGTTGTACAGGGAGCCTCTGTGAGTCTGGGAACTAATTCTCAGTAAGACCAAATAACCTCTTATGGACTGGGGTAGCAAATTGGTTTTTGTACTCAAATACTAGGGCTTGTAACTCTTTGCAATCACTTTCATGGTGAAAAATAGTGAATCTTATTCTGTGTCAGTGGTCTTGTGTAAGCAAGTGTCCTTCCAAGTAGTTCGGCCTAATGGGGTAGGGTGGTGTTGGTTTGTGGTGGGTTTGTTCTAAGTTCAATCCATTGATAGATGAGGATGTAACTTTCAGGTATTCAAAAGTGAGGTGGAATTTCTCTTTTGTCCTAGTGGATTTTTATCAAGAGTGCTGGTAATTCAAGAAGGCCATCTTGTACTCTCTGAAGGTGAGACTGCTACTATTCAGTAATTCTAGGAGCCTGAGGGCTTATCTGGAAGTGTTATTAGTTTGCCACTTGCACACAAATGTTTGAGCTCTCGTTATCAGATTAGAAGTCAAAACCAAAAATGTATCATAGCTTCAAGTACACAACCAATGATCCAAGACTGTATGAATCTTCATAGAAATCCTGTATCTTCCCAGTTTACTTGCAGCTGTATTGACCATGGAGTAAAAATGTTAAAATTGGTCAAAACCATATAAAATAACTTCATAAAAGTTTGGCTTGGATCTTGAACTTTTGCCTAGCAAAAGACTTGTGACCTCAGTACCTACTAAAGTAAAAATTACTTCTACCTTGTTGGTGAAGTTGCATTCCCTCACTAAAGGGTCACCTGGTAACTTGACCTGATTTTTGAAATCCGTCTTGTTCTGACTGACCAACCTCAAACATACAACCCAGGTGCATTTAGATCGTGCACATTGCAATCCCTCTCTTATAGGGGGTAGTGACAGAATGTTTGGAAAGTGAGAGAGGCGAGCGTAACCAGGATGCTTTTAAGTTCAGGACAGATCAGGGTTTACTCCCGAGGCCAATCTGGAGGCGGCTGCTGCTGCTGTAGAAATATCCTCTGAGAGGTGTTCGTGGGGCTGTTGGGCATCTGAGAGGAGGAACAGAAAGAACCGGCTCTGCAGTGTGAAGGATCTAGCTGTCAGCAGAATAAATGTGAAGTGTCTCCCTGATATGGGACATCTGGGGACGGGGGGAAGGAGTATGCCTGTTGAAAACGAGGCATTTCTAGTGTAGCATTTTGGAGCGGGAAGAAATTGGAAGGCGAGAGGGAGTTTGATCCTTCTTAGTTTTAGATAAGACAGAAGCTGGGGGAAGGGAGCTGAGATTATTTAAAGTTTGGGGAGGGACATATGTGGTAAGAGATTATACAGTTAATGATGCAGCACTTGAAAATGCAGGCAAGTGCTATAGGATGTTGAAGTTCTGTTGTGTATTTACTTTCCTCCTTCAAAATGTCCTCAAATTCATTCCATTTATTTAACTTAGTTTCTCATTCTTCCAGTCTCTTCCATCCTTAATGTATCTTGACAAAATTTATGTTGCATTCAAATTAAATTGGGGAATGTTTTCCCAAAATAATTTTTCTAATTGTAATCTCTTATTTCAAATCTGCAGTCGGTATGTCAAATATAATGGGATTTATTGATAGCAGTTATTTCTTCTCATTTGTGTGGGTGCATACACAGTCAGATCACTGCTTCAACCATTGACTGCCTAACTGGTTCCTAGAAAATACAGGGGAATTTCCTACCGTGACTCATCTTAGAAGTAGCAGATGCTACATGCTCTCAAACTGTTTATGGTAGTTTCTGGAGTCTCAGTAAATATAATTGAGTGTTGAGGACTCAAAAATGTATTGGATGACCTTAATGATTACACACTGCTACTGTTTCTCCCTTTTTAATGAAGACACTTAAGTGAAATCTTTATAAAGAGTGCTTTAGCACTACTGTGAAAATGTGTTTCCACTTTGAAATTTCATTTTCACCCTGCTGTCACCAGGGAATGGCTCTGGGTTTAGTGCCGAATAGACCTTCCCCATCTCTTTTTTTTTTTTTTTTTTTTTTTTTAAAAAAAAAAAAAAAAAACAACAAACTCTTTATCCCCAGGGGTTAAAATTGCTCTTAAGCCATATGCCACTCACTAGCAATTCAAGCACAAGTCCCTTTCGGGGTAGCTGCAGATCTCAGATACAGAAGTGAGCCTGCAATTGCCAGCAGAGTAACAGCCTAAGTGCCTCTGAAGGGCTGTAGAATATGTTACGGTGTAGCTTTGTGTTCAGTGTGGTCACGTCAGGGTGTGCAGCAGCACAAGGAGGATGGGGTTAAAGATGTCATGAACTGTGCCCAGCTGGGATGTCCACCTGAAATTGGTGTTTCTCTGCAAACTTGGAATTGAAGGGGCAAGGAACTGCTTAGGCTGGAGATGGTGGGGATGCCTGCCCTGAGACACAGCTCCCCCCGTTCTGCCATCTGAAGAGGCAGAGCAAGAGAGGAGGGTGGAGGAGGAGAGGGCAGAGACGGTTTGAAAGGATATCTAAGGGAGTGGCTTTCCTGCAAGCTGAACATGCAAGATACAGAGCTCTGGCTTGCAGAGTCTAAGAATCAGTTCTTGTTCCAGCATTGCCCAAATAGAACCAGCATCCTGCTTCAGAAAGCTGACGTGCCCGTTTCTTCTAGTGTGGAGGTCTGGATTCCTGTGGAGGAGAAGGTCTTGCCGGGAGGCACGCAAGGTGCTCTGGGGAGCTCCATAGCATCAGTGAAGTGGTGTCATGTCCAGACCCACTTTCTAATCCAATGGTGAGCCTTAGGGCTTTCTGTTCCATGGTTAAGTGAGGGTTGGCTTGCTGAGGGTAAAATGTAAAGCTTTAGGAAGCAGCTGAACGGCTGGCAGCTGGGCTGTTAGGGTGCAGGGCTCTGTGGTGATGCCTTACCCAGCTCCTTTGTGTTGTAGAACCTGTAGGACCTGGAGGAATGTGGCCATCCCATGCTTGGGGAATATTCCCTGTATTTGCTCCCTTGGTTGTCCAGGATGTGTGGCATTAGTCTTCCCGCTGTGTCTTATGAAGATATTTTAATGTGGAGCTCATCAGGTTAGGAAGGTTGCCCATGCTTGTGTTGATGGCTGATAGGGAAGCGAACAGAAGAGTACTGGCTGGGCTTTCTCAGTCATTGGTATTGGGTGCAATGCTGTTAGGAGGGCAGCTCTTTTGGTTAGAAACACTAAATGGGCAGTGTACACCTTCTAGGGGACCCAGTGAAATATCTAAGGAAGGATGGAATTGCATTGTTACTTGAGTTTTTCATGGGAAAAGGGCAAGTCCTTTAAGTGCTTTTCCTACTACCAATCATACCAACTGGTGCCTCCTCTAGACTGCAGAAATGGGCTTTTCCTGTAGTTACGGTAGGGTGAGCAAGCAACAGTTCTCAGTGGAGAACTGCGATGTTGCATTTGTAGCAAGAAGCCAATTTTGCAAAGCCAGAGGAACGGGGCAGTGGTTCCCGGCCCATTATTGCCGTGGTAAGCAGAGCAGGGAGGGGCGCTTTGTCCCTGCTGCGCCGGGGAAAAGGGGAAGCCTAGAGCTCAACCTCGCTGCCGTGTTGCACTTCCTTAGCAGGCCAAGCTCGGGAGAAGGCAGTTCCTCTGTTTGGCTTCATGTATGTTTAATCAAGAGTTTAAGCACAGTATAGGTTTGCTCTGTAAATGCTTCCTACTCTCTCATATTATCTGTGAAAGTTTATTCCTGACCAAGGAAAAATATAGCTGTGTTTTTTCAGCAGTGTGTGCATGCAGCACAATTTAAAATGGTTTGAAGTTTCTGTGTTCATGTTTGCAAGATAACTTCTGCGGTTATTTATTTCAGTGGGATTTTTTTCCCCCCCCCAAGTCACAGGCTACTGAAATGTGGCTTGGTTAGAAATGTTCAGCTGTGATGTGTGTTGTTTGTATACAAATAGTTGGTGTTTTTCTCCTGTACTTACACTTCTGAAAGTGTTGATTTTTTTCAGTATTATCAATATTGTGAAGAGACAAATCACAAAACTGTAGGGTTATTTGATACAAAAGGACTGATCAGAAGAGTTCAGTGCAATTTCCCCTTAAGGGTTTCTGTCCTTGGAGGCAACTGCTTTAAAATTGTAAGATGTACGTGTAAAATTCATGGTAGCTCTGGTAATCCTTGTAAGACCTTTGTTCTTGTTCTATTAGATTTATTTATACATTTATACTACATATAGATTAGTTAGGAAGACCCAGAAAGGAGTTTTTCCTCAGTCTTCCTGCCTAGAATATCCTCTTCTAATGGGAGGAGTGACTAGATGCTCCTGTACAGTAGTGACCCTGGTACAGTTGTCGTTCTGAAGTCCCCCGAGCTCCTTCAGGATTTTGGGCTGACATGACCATACATTAAAATATTGAATCATCATGGATTTATTAGTTAATGCTAGAATTTTTCATTTGTTTAATTAGTGGTAATACATCCCAGTCTGCAGGCAAGCTTGCTTCCTTCATAGAGCATCTCAGAAAGCTGTCCTTAAAATTAACCAGAGCAAAATAATGGGTCTTTCAAGCTAACCTGTGATTGAGAAGCTGTCCATGATGAAAAACATGCATCGCTTAGACACTGTAGTGTATGGAAAATACAGAATTATCTTTAAGTCTTTCAGTCAGCTCTTAGTTTCTTGCTAAATATATAAATAAAGAAAAATTCAAGTATAATCTTCTGACTAACGTACAGGATTGGATTCTTTTGTAGTTTTGCTACTAGTATCCCCTTTGGTTTATCATGCCTTAGATGCTGAATCCATAAAATAGGGCTGTTAATATGTACACGAGGCACCAAGAGCTAAAATAGTGCTGGAGACTTTCAAAAACTGATAATTCCTTGATTTATTCATAAAGCAGGGAGCATAACTCTTGAAAATTTGATCAGATGCCAGTTCCTTCAGTAGCCACTCGATTCAGAAACCTTTTTATAGCTGTGCTAACATCTCTGAAGACTGTTAGGCTTAATTAATGTTTAAGACTCTTGAACAGAACATGTCATGAAAAGGGAAGCTTTTCTAAGGGAGCATAGGGAGGCAGGCAGGAGTTTTGCTTCAGGGAATGGGAAGGCAAAGGACGTACCAGCATTTGAGTTGAGTAAGTTTGTGTCTATTCGCTCTCTTAAAAATACCCTGTTTGTGGCTTTTGGAGAATTACTGTTATTTGGTGTGTTGAATTGACAGGGGCGTGTGTAGAACACTTCACATGGACTTTCTTTTAAATATTTAAAGGTAATTCTAGTAGAAATAGAATGGCCTTGTTAAAAGAATGTACCCCTAACAAAAAAAAAAGTTTTTCTGTGGTGTGACTATAGCTAAGGCTGATAAAATGGTGATGAAAATGGTCACAGTCATGCAAAACATTTAAATTTCTCCCACCTGCAAAACAAAATAATAGTTATGTTCTTTCAAGGGTCAAGTGTGAGGACCCTTCCTCTGGGAAAATGAGCATCTTTTTCATATGCATAAACCTGTTATGGATCCTAAAATGAGTATTTTTCTCATGAACACTGACATTTTCCTGCACCAAATACCTTGAGTCCAATGCAGAATGGTATCAAGCAGCAGAAAACCTTTATCCTGTGGGCATGTTCAGTGCTTCTGCTGCTGTAGTAAGGTTGTGTGATATCCTTCATCAGTAGAAGATTGTTTTCATGTACTGAAAACTTGCTTAACAAATGTGTTGAAAAACCTCAAACCTTGTTTCCCTGCTCTTCCTCCTTAAGACATACTTCCCCAAAGTCTAAATTATTAATAGTAAAATATTAAGTGGAAAAGAAACTGTAATCACAAGATAGGAATGGTTGCATAACATGTTTGTATAAACTTGGGGAAAAAAGATTGGATTATTTCTGAAGAATTTGTCTTAATATTGTGAAGGGTGTATTTTTGTGGTTGTCTTGGATCCCTCTGTGTCTCATAGATACATTTCTTAGAAGAAATTAAACTGAGTATCCACACTCAAACAGGTGAAGGTCTGGCATCGTGAAGAGATGAGAATGAAATGTGGGAAAACAGGCATTTTACCCAGCACTTGTGATGGGAAGAGGACTTTGGTCTGTCTTAATAGAAAGCAGAACTGGAATAGACTGACATAAATGACGGACTTTTTCTGATTTAAGTCTAACAACGTTGCCTGCAGGGGAAAATACTCTTGGGGAATACTTTACTAGTGATGAAAGCTTTACTGTAGCAGTTAAGCTTAGTTGTCTTTAGATAAAAACCTCGTGTATTATTTAATCTCCGTTCAGGCTTTTTTTTTTTTTGCCTGGTTAAAAAGGTAACAAGTAGGGCATCAAGATCATATCAGTGAATGAACTTTAGATGTTTTATTCAGCAAAAAGACCATTTGGGTTTCTCTTAGAAAAGTTTAATGGCTTAATTGCATGGCACTTAAGATTATTCTATGATACTGAGTTTCTACTACAGTCTTCAAAGACTGCTTTGTTTACTGTTGCTGCCAAGGCAAGGTTTGCAGAAAAAATGTAGTGGAGGATTTTGAATAGAAAATGGGGAGTTTCTGTCAAAAATCAAGCTCTGTAGTGTAGAGTTGAAATTAAGGATAGCCAGCTGTATCTGGTGGTCTTGATCTCGTCTCCTTTTTTTTTTTTTTTTTTTTTTTCCTCCTCCTGCAAAGACAGCCTTGCTACAGCAGAGGACTTAAATAAGCAGTTGTATAACTAGGGCCTTGCTCACACAGTAATGTTAACCTGTAGCTATTTTATCTCAGTATCAGTCCAAATAAACTAAGCTTTAAGTGGTCAAATGATGCCTAAACATGTCTCTTGCAATCCCTAGGCCATACCAACTCAAGTGGCTGTGTTTCAGTCCAGTAGAAGGGTAGAGCTAGATCTGTTTGGTTTGTACGCATGGCGAACCGTGCAGTGTGTCTGCTCTTCATCGGATGAAGCTAGTGCTGGAGCGGAGAAACAGGGCGCTGTGGTGTGGACCCTCCCTGCTGGCTGTGGCTGTGCTGCAGCTCCTTCTGCTCTGCTCCCAACCAAGCAGTGGCTGGAAGAAAGTCGTTGAGATCAGATTAGAAAATTGTGGAGCGCTGGGATGCTAAAGGCAAGACTTCTGTTGTTTTGGCTCTGGTGATGGTCATGTGTAACTGTTTGCCAGCAGGGACCAGTAAATAAGGACCAGCACTGAGCTGCAGCCTTGTAGGTGATGGGATTTGTGGAATGCTGGCTCATGTGTTATACTTTTGCTCGATATTTTGATTAGTGTATTATCCATAGTAACCAAGCTTCAAATAATAACTCTTATTCCCAGGATATCCTTGGAATAAGTTTGACAGCTCCAAGGAGCTTTAGACAGTGTAACTGGAATTTGTCTGTTAGACAAAAACAAAACTACAAGAAGGAAAAAGTGACTTTTCTGTTCCTTGTGTATGTAGAAGCTGTTGCCCCAGGAATTTGCCACAGAAATAATGAAGAAAAAGACTCTTGATCTATCTTCAGCTATTATCCGTTCTCAACATCGTTGGAATACACTGAAGTAACACATCAAATAGAACTATAATATTCGACAAGAATAATTTCTTATCAGGAATAATAAATGTGGCTTAAACCAGTTTTCATTACTACTCAAATTAGCAACAAGTTTGAAGTCAGATATTTAAGCAGGCATACTTTTCCAAGGGGAGAAAAGAATGAACGGAGAAGATGGTATAAGGAGTAAACGCACTGGGTTACGGTGGGAGTCTGACAGCGATTTCTTGTCAAACTCTGGATCAAGAATAGAGAACTCCTGGAGTAAATCTGTAGAGAAATGGCTGTAGTCTGGGGGTGCTAGCAGCAAAGGCACCCTGTGCGTGTGATAAACTTGTATCTTAGTGTGAAGGGTGATGAGCTCAGTCTTGTCTGAGATGGGAACGAACACCCACTGAGTGGGAAAAAATAAATAACCTACCTATAAGAGGTGCTTCTGGGTTTTTGCTTTGACGTTGGTCTTGGGCAGTCCCGCTTGTCTTCAGAGAGAGGTGGAGGTGTTGTTCTCCGTTTTCCACTGCAGTTATCTGAGCTTTTAATTCCGAGCCTTGCGTTCAGTATTACAGGTCAGCGAATTCATTAATTGAGAATGTTTTGTTTCTGTATAGAAACACATAATAGTTTTATATCCATCTATCTGAATTAGCTGTTGTATTTTTTAGCTGAAACTTGTTAAATTTTGGGTACATCCCTTCCTCTACCTCTTCTCAGAGGGGAGAAGGAAGGACAGGCCTTGTTGTGTGCTCTTTTTCCCATTTTGTTTAATGCATCGTTGCCCCTTCTATCTATCCCCTGTGTAAACTGGCTTTATTTTCAGTTTACCTTCATGTTGATGTCTTCTGCTACATCTTATGCTTTTTTTTTTTTTCCTGCTTTATTTCTTCTGCCTTTTTCATGTATCTGATGTGGGATATTGTACTTGGGTAATACAATATCTTTGATCCCTAATTTCTGTTGTGACATTAGTACTTTTGTCATGGCTTTCTGTCATTGTATTTATGCATCCCAACACTCCATTTGCCTTTTTGTCTGCCTCTGCACACTGAGCAGATGTTTTCAGAGAGCCGTCTACAGCAACCCCCAGGTCTTTTTCCTGTGTGGTTACAATTAATTTAAAATTCAGCAGTGTGTGAGTAGCTGAAAATATTACTACTACTCTATGCTACCCTACTTTTGTAACGAATGGGTTTCGTCAGCCACGCTTCTGCTTCTGACTTCTCTCAGGTCTGAGCCACTCAAGGTAGACATGGCTGCGTTTGTTCTTAACATGATTTCATCACCTCTGCGATGAATGAATGCTGTCTACAAGATAAGGGACCAAAACCTGTTTGGTGTTGTTAAATGTAATATATACAAATCTATGTCATTACTCTAGATGCCTTCTCAAAAATAGCAAACTAAATGGCTATCTTGGTGACAATTCAAAATAGTACATTATCATTAGAGCAAAAATAGAACTCACTCGTATCTTACAGCAGTCTCTAAATGCTCTCGTCTTCCCATGCAGTGTTTACCCGTAAGCCTGGATTTTGTTGCTTCTTAGCCATTGAACACACATGTTGCAACATCAGCTGCCAGTTCCTTGGCTGCTGATCGTACAGAAATATAGATATTTCTAAATTACTCTTTGGGGTATGGTTTTCTCTCATTTATTTTGATATCCTTTTTGTTATTTTATCTTGTTTTACTGATGTCTCTGATCTGAATTTCTCTTGTCTGTTCCCTGCTGCCCTCAAAGGCCAGTGTAAATGTTTGCCACTGCCACCCACAGAAGACACCTTTATTGAGTGCCCCTTTGTCCCTGCAGCCACCCTCCCAAATTCTGTCACCTTTTATTTTTGTGTAGCTATGCAGTAATCTGGTGTGATTTAGGTACTTTGTACAGCTGGGCCAGCAGTTAATAAGTTTGAGCCTTCTCCTGTAATAGCCTTCTTTCGTTGACTGTGTGTTTTCATTAGGTAGCCCAGCGACCAGAGAATTTAATTTAAGCTTTGATAATAATTTCTGTGACTGATATCTGTGGTGTCTTTTGCAACATTAGTTTTTCATTATTGGAAATCACAGCAAACAGAAATGCACTCCATGTTTTTGCTGAAAGCTTTTCAGTTTGGTTGGAAGAGAACTGCTTCTCGCCTTATGTATTATGTTCATAGCACAGCATATTGCGCTACTAAAGTATCTCATAAAATACTCTGTTGCCATGGTGATCTACCTTCCCCTTTTCCTAAAAGGACCCGCTAGGTCCTGGGAGACTGAGTCTACTTTCTTTGCCTGTGAGAAGATTAGTCCCATCCCTTATTTTACCCTTATTTCTATCTTGTTTTCTTGAGGACACTAAGTAGGTTTTGTTTACTGATAACTCTTTCTCTTTGGGTTTAACATTCTGAAATATTAAATCTTAGTACTTTAAAACTCATCTGAGGATATGCCTGTGCATAAGGATGCAGTACTGAAACTTGCATTTTGAATTTCAACTGGAAAAGTGAAATTTAAGCATAGATTATTTAAAATGAGAATTAATGTCAGTTAAAACTGTATATTGATTCTTTGTGACTGCAATGCTAATTAAAAAAAAAAGTGAACGTGCCGAGGGGACAGGTACTTGTGAGTTTGCATATCCTAACCCAGGTGACTGTTTCTCTTCCCTGCCTGCCTCCGCTGATCTCCCTTTCGTTGGAACCAAAACTATCTTTGTCTGAAGAAGGCTCCAAGCTGACCTGCAGAGTGCTGGCAATTCACAAGCTGAGTTAACAGTCTGATTCCAGTGCCCAGTGAAGCAGACCTTTTTTCCCCCTCCAATTGTAATTTAAAACTTTAGTTAAAGCTGCTAAAAATTTGCATTAAAGCAACATTAAGGGCCTGTTTTGACCTGATAAATCCCAAGAAAATAAGGCTGAAATCACAGACCTGGACCTCTCTATTGCCCAGTTATTGAAAGAGCCTTTAAATGCTGCATTTTCTCATATAATGGGAATGATCTCCATTACTCCATTCTGCTCTCCTACCTGGTAAGGAGCCATTGGCCATTCCTGATTATACCCCTGGCTGAAAACTGGTGCCGTTCACTGCGGGGTTTCTTTCTTTCTCGACAGCCTGTTCTGTGAGCTGGAGAATACAGGATTTCCGACTTCAGTGTTGTCTTTGAGACAATTACTGTCTCCTGGTGTCTTATACACAAGCATATTAGCAACACAATTATTTTCCTAGCTTACCTGTCAAGTACAATGAATTAGCAAAAGGTGGTAACAGCATATTAATTATAGGAAATTACAATTGTCTCCTGAAGGGTGACTGCAGCACTCCATTGGTGAGCTGCCAGAGTCTTCAGTAGCCACCCAGGTACCTCCTTGTGGAGAAAAAAATGTGTGTGTAGGCTTCAGGATGAGGTATTGAATTCATTATATTTTGATTAATGGGTGGCCCAAAATGATCGCTTTTCTTGAAAGCCTTGGTGACTGAAACTCCAACGGAGATGGTCCAGTAGCCTCATTTGAGGGTTTTGGCAGCGCAGGCATAAGCCATTCCTGCCCCTGGCTGCTTATTCCTCTTTGCATGGATAGATGTGGAGTGAGGCTGGGGAACAAATCTGGTCAGAAAACGAACCGTTTTTGCTGGGTCGTTACTTGCCTGGATCAGGTTCTTGGTGGAGTGAGTGTGGGGTTGTACACATGCTCGCATGGTGGAGAGGGAGGCTGCTGCTGGAAGCAATTCATGAAATGCTTATAGAAATTTTCTCTGCTGAAGGCTTGGATGTTTTTCGTGCCTTGCTAAATTAAGATGAAGTTATCCAAAGCAGCATAGACAAGCATGAATGTGTAATGCAGTTAGGTTACAAGTGAAGTTTTATCTGAATTAGTCAAAACTGCTTAAGTTGCTGCAGAGCTGTACTCTAGAATCCCAAACTTCAGTTTGCAGAGTGTGAATACAGGAAAGCTCCTGGGCCTGTACCAAAATCTGACTGCGAAACACTGGAGTAATCTGACTCAGTGTAGCTTGCTGGGCTTTGCCAGAGGTCTGAAGCGGTTTCAGGAAAGGGGGTGGTGGTGAGAAACATGCGTTAGTGATGCGAGATGCCTCAATCTGGATTAATATGCATGTTAGCACACTCATTGCATGACAAACTGGCAATGGAAACAGCTTCTGTAGTGTCTTAAAGTCCTGAAAAAGAGTTGAAGAAAATAAAGAGAGGTACTGTCATATCTGCGGGAGGCTGTGCTCTCTCTCCATTCGTCCAGCCGGTATTATATTTTATTCCTGCCCCTTCTTGAAATAACCTGTGTACGATGCTTGATTTTTGAGGGGGTAGCAAGATACTCTAGCTGACTCATACTAGATGATCATCATAGGTCCTTTCCAACTGAAATATAGTGATTTTTTTTCAATTTTAACAAATAAATTTTTGCATGTGTTTTAAAATGGAACATTTTTTTTTCTTGTGTACATCCAGAAGACAGCTGGTGGAGGTTCAAGGAGAGATGCAAATACGAATTTATGACCCTAATATAAATATTCCTCCAAGTGTATTAGCAGTATCTGTGGCCCAGCTCGCTATAAAACAGTTGCCAAAACCGAGCTGTGTGATAAAGGCTGTATTTGTGCTTTTCCTTAAGTGAACTTGTGAGAAGATGGAGGAAACTTGTGTCTGTATATTTCTTCCTAAAATAGAAGAAGCTATGAAAAAAATCCCTGGAGATCTGGAACCGTCGCAGAACAAACTTACCAAAGAAAAAATGGACCAGCAGTAATGAAGAGAGGTACGCAGCAGGTTTTGCTGGTAGTGCTGTGGTTCAGGTCCCATGCTCACTGGTACAGCTGGAGGAGGCAGGCATGGGGCAAGAGGAGGAGTAAATGCCTGTTAAAATACTGTATTTTTCAGTTTGTGTGAGCAAGCATTATTACTTATATCGCTTAGTGATTAGTTTGTAACCCTATGAGACAGGAGAAGACTTTGGGAAGCAGCGAGGCTGTTTAATTTGTGCCCATTTCTTTCCCAGGAGGTTAGTGCAGCATCAGTCTGTGCGAACCCTATTAGAGAGTGGCTGGGAAAGCGCTTGCAAGGGCGAAGGAGTTACCTTAGCAGCATTTGTCTGACGTCGAAGGTGATGAGGAAATCACTCCTGCTCGTAGTGTTGAGGTACTGCAGGAATTAATGCCTTGGAAAGGTTGCATATATTTATAAGTTTGATATGCTTACTTTTATTCAGATCTTTAAGAGATCTTGGTTGACTTATTTTATGAATGTTCAGTTGGCCAGAAAACCAGCTTCCTATGTTCAATGTGTGTGATAGGGAAATCAGCCAAAAAATAAAAAAATAATGCAGCAGATGATTATTCAGCGAGATTGCTGCACCAGCTCTTTCTAATCTGGAAACCTTGATTTTACTTGTTTGTTTGTTTTGTTGTTTGGGATCTTTTTGTACTTGCTGTATTCTTTAGATGACCTCGAACAGGTTTTGTTTCTCGTTTTATCAGCTTCTGTGTTTTGTAAAGCGTGGACAGTACTGGCCTCAAAACCTCCAAGGTACAGAAGTATATGGACACCCTTAGAGGGTTACAGGTAACAGCAAAAACCCCCCTTGCTGTGTCCTTCTGTCCTGCAAAGCCTTATCCCTGCCTTGTGTACCAATTAACTGCTAGCCTCACTGAGTCTGCCAGGGAAATTAAATGCCTACAGTTGTAAAACAGGCTGTTGGGCCATTTTATTAGTGTATTGTGCGAAGCGGGATGCTCTCATGGTGCGTGGTGTTCATGGATGGTTTACTCTATTATGGCAAATAAAAATGTATTTGATACTTTCATGATTCTGTGGTAGCTGCTGCATGTAAATAATTGCTGTAATTGTCATAAGGATGTTAAAATGATCCTGAAGAAGAGGCATCCACAAGAGGGCCATGTCATAAGCTCGTATCACGGCTGATATAGCAAACTTTCAGTTCTTTCTGGGTGTTGAATAAAAGCATCACACTTATCATCTTTTCTTCCCAGGTTTTTAGCCATCCGGTGCTCTTTTCATAGAGGATAAGCACTCTCTTCATGTACACAATTATTAGATTATAATAATGATGTTTTGGACACTAGACATCCATATTTCACTTCTCTGTGTGTCTTTTATTACTAGCAATAAAAAATGCATATGCTAGAAAAGAACAAACTCAGAAAGCCAGTGGGCAAGTTGTGTAATATTAATGACTGATTCTGTCTTGGCTGGTACATGCTAGATTAAGGGTGTCATCTTTTAATAATAGTATCTCCAAATAAAATTGAATTTTTGTGGATTTTTTTCAAAATAAGCTCTTTCATGTTTAATTCCACTTCTGAAGCAGACTTTGAACACCTGAATGAAACAGATGTAGCCATTTTTAATGATAAGAGTGTGGAAAAAATTCCTGTTATATATATTAATGGTCGCATTCATGCCTGTAAATAGGTCAGGAGGGGAGCTGGATGTGTCAAAGAGAGCCACCGAGGGCGGAGCGAGCTCAAATGATAGACTGAAGTAGTCAAAAAGGCTATTTCCTAAAGTGTTATCGCTAGCTGCCACAGGGGAGGCAGGAAGGAAGGAGATGTATAAAAGGAGAAGTGTGGGGTAGGGAGAGATTGATGGGGCAGAGAAAGGGGGGTGTGGGCAAGGGGGAAGTGTAAGGCAGGGATGACTAGATGTCGTGGGGGAAACGTACTGGAGTGCTGTGGCTTTCTCTGCTGCTTCTTCAACCAGCACCAGTACGGCGTTGGGATTCAGAGGCCTTTCTCTCTAAACCTTATCACTGGAGAGGATGAACAACACATGCTGCGCTGTGCAACTCTCTTTCTTTAGAAATTAAAGAGGTTTGGGGTTTTTATTAATAGCAAGCTTATAATGAAGATCCATGGATTTTCTTAGAATTGTGAAGAACATACTTTACACTTACATTCCCCTGTTTCTTCAAACAGAAGATGGAAAAAAAAAAAAATCACAATTTGGTTTGTTGTAAGAGGTACTCTGACCCTCCATGACCAGAGAATGTCTTTTTTTTTTTTTTTCCCCTCCATGAGTGCAGTCTGCATCCGTTTCCTTACTTTTTTTGTTAAGGACCTACTGCATGACTCTCTTCTGACCCATTTTACTCTGGTATAGCTTCTAGAAAATCAGTATCTGAGTTACATTTTTGTGCAAAAGGAGAATAAACAGTCTTTTAAATAGAAACCTACTTTTTCAAAGTCAGCTAGTGTTACGATAAAAGCTACGTAGCTATGCTAGCACACTGTTATGTTAAAGGATCTTATTCATTGTTTTGCACTTACATAATGAAATCGCTTTTTGCCCCAAATGGTATCACAGGTTTTTCATGTCCCTCCACTAAAACACACCTTTTCCTTGGGCGGCACAAAGTAACTGTTCAGTATCATAATTATACGTTAACCTCAGTTAAATCTAGCTGTTCTCTGCAGTGACTGACTTATTCCATGGGGCAAATCAAAGTCATGCTATCTAAGCTAACAATACGAAAACTAATTTTAAAGCTCATGGGATACTTTAGTGTTCTGAGTTATCGTAGTAGTCACTTCCTACATTTCTGAAAAACTGAGCTTGAAATGCAGATGGAGATATGCTTTTGCAGCCTCATTACCCAGTTACTATTTAAATGATCTGGTGGCGTGTAGGTTTGGTGGGCACTGTGACCGCTTCAGTGTCAGCGGTGTTGGTCCTACAGGTTTGAATTGTGGTGCAGGTGAGGTGGAGTAGGTCTGCTCTCGCTACAGCATCATCCTGGACACTCTGGAGAGCTGTGGGAATAGATTTATCCGGTTGCTGTCTTTTTTGTTTGATTATGTGATGGTAAAAATATAAACTCTTTAAAAATACCTAAAAATAGCTTTAACCACAAAATGGATACAGCTCTTTGGAAGCCATTGCATTAATAGGCAGGAAACTCTGAGTGTGCTGGTCTTCAGACTGTCATAAACAAATTCGATGACTTATTTTTGCCTCTGAGTAACACACAGCATAATACTCATGAATTTATAATTGTCTAGGGTTCACTGTCTTTTAAGCAATATGATGAAGAGCCTGATAAAAATGCTACAGAAAAAATCTGATGAAAATAGGGAGGCAATTTCCTCAATTTCATGCCCCATATGTGATGTTTTAGAGATGTTTTGATGAGAAATCTGATGAAATTTATATTTCTCCATATAATGCTATTTGGGCTTATGTACATTAGGATTTAAAATGATTCCTGTATCTTTCCTCC
>RSEF01000015.1:12700933-12759021 GCA_003993805.1 Himantopus leucocephalus
TCAACTTTGGCTTTATGGACAATAGTGAAGCAGGGCTGTTCCTGGCAGTAGTTTTGAGGCTCTGTTGGGGAACCTGTCTAAAACGAGGCATCTGTATCTTGAGGTGGAATGCTGTCTGATACCATCTGTCCTTCTGTTGGTGCTCTTCCCATGCTGTGAGCATAGCAGATAATGTAAATATTTCTGCTTCATAGGTAGTGAAAAACTGGAGTTGTATAAAGTCGTTAGTAAATAAGTGGTGTTCTATGTTATGCATCTGGGGGAAAAAAGGCTCTGTTGTCACAAAATGGTCTATAGGAACATGTTACTGGGAAAGACCACCTTGGTTGTCAGATTTCTTTACCTCCTTTCACAGATGTCTTTGGGTATGAAGGGGTGGTTACTGTAGAGAAAAATTACAGATACCCTTCTTAAACTGGATTTATTACTTCAAGAGGGCTACGCAGTGCTCAAAGCTAGGTGTGGGATTAAGGACTATGTATTGACCTAAACGAGCGTGTTGGAAGAATGTTAGATGTATGCCTGTTTCAGCCATTGGATGAAAATGTGAAAAGCGAAAACTAAAACTAAGCGTGTGATTTCACAGGCTTCAAAATTCCATGTAGAGAGTTCCATGAAGCAAACTGCACTAGGACCTTGACTAGTGCTGGTCATTATGGAAATGTTCCTTAAGTTGTGAGCTGTGGATCAGGTACAGAGAGAGAAGATGGCAGTTTGGAAGAGGGTGTTGCCTTCAGAATAGCTGTTACCTCTGGTTTCTGCTAACCTGTGACACTGCTTATGTCCAGAAAGGATGGCTAGACTTGCTGGAACGTTAATGCCGTGTCAGAATTTGGGGTGTCAATGGTGGCACCTGTCTATGGTGCACGTTGCATTTGTCCTGTGGTCACTGGATTCCTGTGTTGTGTTTAGCTCCCAGGATATCTCCACAGTGCAATTCTGATTAACNCCTCTGGTTTCTGCTAACCTGTGACACTGCTTATGTCCAGAAAGAATGGCTAGACTTGCTGGAATGTTAATGCGGTGTCAGAGTTTGGGGTATCAATGGTGGCACCTGTCTGTGGTGCACGTTGCATTTGTCCTGTGGTCACTGGATTCCTGTGTGTTGTGTTTAGCTCCCAGGGTATCTCCACAGTGCAATTCTGATTAATGTGACTTTTAGGAAAAATAGAGGATCAGTGTAATTTTTGCCTTGTATATCATGCTCTTCCTTAGTATGTTCATATAAAAGTACATAAACTTATTATTTGGTTTTTTAGGATTATAGTTACTATCCGTCTGCAGGTCAAGATAGATCAGTGCCACAGGTGCCACTAGTTCCTCACTTCAGTGCCAAATCATCATTCTGCAATTACTGTAACTTCATACACCAGCTGTAAGGTCTTTTTGGAGAGCACCAAGAAAGACAATCTGTGGAAGTTTTCTTGATGCTTTTGCATTCTGCTGTCTCTTATATGCCTAAACTACCTGCAGCAGCTGGTGTGTCTTTGCCAGGAGGATTTCCAGTGAGGGTGACTGGTACGGCTTCCTTTGGAAGGTGGGCATGTTGCTTGACTTCATACTTGTTGAAATGTTCCCTGTGACCAAAACTAATTGTTTGTTTCTTGACTTTAAGCCCACTGGTTTTATGTTGTTTTATTTTTTTTTTTAGTTTATTATCTTATTCTTGATACATAAATACTAGTTACAGAGGACTTGCAAATGGAACAGTGTTTCCTTTGAAACTACTGCTCCTAATCAGGAAAAATTTGCTCCAATGAAGGTATGTATAAGACCTGCAAGGCATTAGTTTAATTTCGTATCCCAGGGGCACTGTGCACAGTGATCACCTTAGTCAAGTTCTGATTCAGGGTTTTTATTAGCATGAGTAACCTTGTTAACTGTAAATGACCTGATGCATGTGTGAGCGCTGGAGAATACCAAATCCAAGTATTTATGTGTCAGGATGATGTTCAAAGTGGATTGCTGAGCTGAATATTTGGCAAAGAAAAATTCTGGCAGTTCTTTTTAGAAGGTGTAGGTAGTGATGAGCTGTGATTGCATCCAAATATGATGCAAATGTTAATAAAAATTATGCATGTAATTGACTTGAATGTTCTGCGAAGTTATTTCTTTGAAAGGCCGAGCGAAAAAGGTAGGGTTTGAGGAACTAGCCTATGAGTCTCAGCTGCTAACATGACTAGGCACATCTTGTGCTTATGTTCTGGTTATGTTATCCATCTTTTCACCCAGACTGTGTCCTGATTCCTTAACCAGGTCCCCCTGCCATGTGCCCTCAGAGAGTGCTATCCTGATATCTGCAGAGTGTTTTCAAAGCCTCAAAAATATTTTTCTTTGCTACTGAAGGTCACTGCATAACTTCCATTTCTGTTATGTACAAATTGGATCGTTTTGCTTCTTAGAAATTTGCAGAAAGGACATGAGAGGACTTGTTGCTTCTAGACCAAAGAGAAGTCTTTTCTGAGTATCTTGGAATAGGTGACTAATTTAAGCAAACAAAGGCTGTAGTACAGTTGCTTTTTGTATCCACTGACAGCAAACGTGTAAGTAGCTTGAATTTATATACCAGATATGTGTATCTGACTGTTTTAATCATTAAAATAAAGCGCTAATATACTAGGAAAAACCACGTATGTTGTTTTCAGTTACATAATGTTAGCTGGAAAAGTAATTCCTAACAATCAAAGAAATGACACTGAAAAGCTCAAAGTATGGAGGTTTAAGAGTCTTTCTCAAAAAGCCAAAGTACCTGCTACTGCGCAGTGATGCGCAGTTCATCCCAGGTTGTGGTCTGCATGTGAGTGAATCCACTGCAGAAGCACTGGATGAAGTGTTTGGGTATGGCCTGGCTAGCTAGCCCTATGTAGCAATTAAAGGGAAGAAGAAAACCCTCCTACTTCTTAAAAACAAACACACACCAAAATCAAATAAACAAAGCAATAGGAGTTTATGTGTGAGGGCTGCAGTGGAACTTGAGCATGTGCCTACATTGAGCTCAAAGGTTTCTTATTTGGGACAGTTTTTATCAGCTGAATTTATCTGAGAATTTCCTTCTTAATGTTGTCTTCCAGATTTTTGAAGATTTTGTAGAGACTGAAATGAAGACAGGGGACTCTGTGTTTGTCGTTCTTGGAAAAAGAATTGTGGTGTAAAATTATTCCCCCCAAAATATTCATCTAAAAGTGAATGCATGAGCCATGTCACGTTGCTCCTCCTATGAGTGGAATCTGCTGCTGTTCCACCCTGTTTCCTGTAGTTTGTTTTTCTGCTTGAAGTGGAAAACTTTGTCCTTGTTTTGGGAAGTACCGTGGTGTAGTTAGGAACTAAAATTATTTTTCATGTATTTCTGTACACATTTGAAAGGGGCCTGTAGGGTTGTGAGACGCAACTCAAGCTGTGTTTTACAAGCCATGCACTCGCGTTTTATTGGAGTGTTGAAAATGAGATGCTTGTAGGGTGTGGAAACTGGGCGGCGTGTACTGAATGTGCTGTGAGCTAAGGATGCTGGGCAGGTTGCTGGTTGTTTAGTGAATGTGACAAAGAAAGAAGTAAATATCTGGACTCTTCTGGTTCCCTGCTCTGAGAGGACATCTTGTTAGCAGTTACAGAATTTGAGTGCACAAGTGTAAGTCTTCTTACACATGGATGTAATTTTAGATCCATGGATAACTTGGAAAAGTGGGTAGTTTAGCTCTTCTTAAAGGCACTTCCAGTTATATTTTGTTTCTTCCTTAATATTCAGGTCAAGGTCTCTTCTGTTGTTGTTAGTATAGCACCTAGAGGTCATAATTGGTAGCAAGAGAGTTTTTGTGCAAAGATATGTAGTGAAAGCAGGAATGCATGCTTTTTAAATGTGGAAGGTGCTAATGATTGAGGAAACTTTGCTTTAAACTGTTGGAAAAAAAACCAAAACTTGCTTGCTGTAGTGGTGAGGCTTGTTCCAGCATTATCCAGGGCTCAGTCCATGACTAGTCTGCAGGATGCACCGCTGGTTTATTGTTCCTCATTCATAGGTGGTAGCATGCTGCTGTCTGCCTCCTGGCCTGACTCTTCCCATACTCTCTACCATCACTTTGTGAACTCCACGATGAAACCTGCTGTCGTCTTGCCTCAGCCACTAAAAGCACCAGGTTATCATGCCATTTAGCATGTGAGGAGTTGAGAATCCTTGAAACGCTATGCTACGATGGCAGTGGGCCAGAACTACAGCAATAACTACCTGCTCCATCCAGAGGGCTTCACTTTGGCCAGATTGCATTCCGAGTTTCCGTGTTTGAAGGGTGGGAGAGGAGCAGGACAGCAGATTGCTCTGAGCAGAATTGCTTCATTGGTTTAAGAACGTAATCGTCTTGCACTTGTAGTTCTCAATGCAGTTCTTCAGCATTTCACTCTCGCTTTGGGCACTCCTGTGCTGGGCAGGCCACAGGTTGCCTGGCGCGTTTCCCATAAAGACCAGAATTTTAAAGTAACTAGTGATTTTGCTTTCCTCTGCCCGTGACATTACTGGGAAACAGAGATTGCCGTATAGATACGTCCAATGGAACGCTGGTTTCCCATTGTAGCTGGAATAGTCATAGGCCTTTAAAAAAAACTATTTTCTTTCCAGTTTTCATAATATGTTCTCAGTTTTCATTAGAGAATTTTTTCTTAGAGAATCTTTCAAATATTTTTCTTGGTATCATTTCTGATGCTGAATTTACTCTCAAGAATTCACCTTATCTTGCTACCACCTTGCAGAATTTCAGAACTGGGGCGGGAGCAGTTTGTCCTCCAAGGCAGGGATTTTCACTAGTAACTGTTGATTGAGAGTTTTAATTTCTAAGTAGACAGTTTTGAAGCATCTCCAAATGGCCTTATCTGAAAAAAATGCTGATCTCACAAACTCTGAAATCTTGAGTGACTTGTCATTTCCGTTAAATCACCGCCAGTATGATTAATGATGTTTTCATTTGAGGTCTTCAGAACCCGCAGAGTCTCAAATACTGCTGTAGGTGTGCTTTTTGAAAGAAATCAGGCTTGAAAGAAATTGTGTCTTGATGGGTTAATTCAGTAGTTCAGTAACTGAAACAACTTGCTCAAATTGGGCATGCCTTGAACTTGAGTTTTTCTACTAATGGCATTTGACTCCCATAATGCTGTGCCATTGTTTAAGCTGTCTTCATTTCAGTCTTCACGTGTCTAGAAGAGAGTTGTAATAGTAAGAATTTGTGACCTTGCCAGCTTACCTGGAAAGTGTGAGATTTGTATCTCCTCTGTCTTGTGCTGTCCTATGCCTGGATTGCGTATCTAGTGCTGAAAAGTGGCCACGCAAAGGATTCTTGGTGTTTGCAGCCAGAGGCACCGCAGGGCCTAGGGGATGGTCTGGAGCAGTGGGTGGTCATGTTCAAATCAGCAGGACTCAAGTTACTCTTGATACACTTTCCATCCTAAGTTTTCTGATAATCGCTCTTGGAAAATAATGCTCCTGCTGAAAAGATTATCGTGTGGCCGCACTGTATACCTCTGTCCCAACTGGAGAATGACATTATTACTTAGAGCTTAACTTTAAGTATTGACACTTAGTTTCCTATTTTAAATACTAGTTTAGCCTTGAATATTAGAGCTGGACAGACTGTTATGGCACAGAAGTTCATTTGACTAGAGGTGGATAAATTGGTATTTTTGTCAGTTTGTTTTTATTGTTCTAAAGCCAAATGGATTTTTGACTTGGCTGAAGAATGCCAGACCTGAAATACTGCATTCTTTGCCCCTGTCTGCAGGCATGTAGTAAATATAGCACCTTTGGGTGAGGCCAATCAGCTGAGAATGAATAATCATTTCATTCATCTGGCTTTTGTCATTAGTTTATACTTGAGATTTTTATTTTTTTTTTAACTAAACATTGCAGATCCTTTTTCTAGAGCTGTTCAAATAGCTTTTTAACAGCTCAATAGTATTGCCCTGTTGAGAACAGTAGACAAAAATATCATTTTTTGGTAATGATAGCTACCAGCAGGAAGGTTTTTGCTCATATGTGTTTTTTCCCTAATAAATTACATGTTTGTCACTAATCCAGATGTATATTAATTCATATTTTGGCAACATAACTATTGCAGTATGCTTTACTTGTGAAGCATTTTTCCCCTGGATTTGGCTACACAATAACCTTTTCTATAAGGGCAAGTGAATGCCAAGCGCTCGGTGTGTTTGACTCCTGTGGCTGTTTGGGGGTTTTGCTCCACCATCAGGAATGGGGGACGGCAGCGAGTTGCATCCTTAGCTGTGAGCAATCGAGACTTGATTTGAGCTGATGGGTCTAACTGGTTGCCCTCCTCTTTTATCTTTTCATTGCTCATTCTCTCCCTGGTGGAATCCAACAATGTTTGCCTTATTAATGCCTAGGACTTTCTTTGAAGTCTTGTCTGTCATCAGGTATAACATATTGAGCTAAAGGATAGACTCAGCTTTGTGAGCTTTGTCCTTTTTATAGGCAATCTAAAAAGCATAGTCTGAGAGCCAACTTCCATGCTCCTCCTATGCCCCAGCAAGCTTAAGAGTTTTTATAAAAGTCAAAAGAACTTGGCATTTAACCTCTTTTCCTGGTTTCCTATCGTATAATGCTATATAGCAAACCTAAGGGCTATAGAACGCGGGAAGCGCCTGTCTTCACCTAAAAAGCCACCGTTAACATTCACAGCCAGTACTGCTTTTCACTGCACTTTCAAATGGTGCCTATGTAGTCGGGGGTCTTTTCTAGATGTAGTGGTTTTGTGTATTAGAATAAGGCATAAAACTTAAAATACTTTTCCTAAATACTGATATTTGTTTTCTTTTGCAGAGTAAGAGAGCGCATAGAGTCTGGGGGGACGAGAGCACAGGACAATGCTGCTGAAAGGAATCTGAGCCACAGAGCATGCTTTGTGCCACAGTTACCCAGGTATGCTCCAGCAGAGTACTTTGTGCACCCCTAACGAACCGCAGTCTCTTGTGCTTGTCGCTGCATTACTTATCATCCTGATCCAAGGAGACTGTCTCAGCCTCAGATCGAAATTATGCTCTGCTTTCATCGTTCCATCTGGATGGTACTTGCGCTCTGAAATCTTCTAAAGCCTTTTATGTGTGTTTCAGTTTTAATTTTATCCAATTGCTAAATTTCATCTGGTCTCTCTTTAAAATGTTACACTGGTTTGTATCATGAGGTAGGCTGAACGTTTTAGGGTATGTTTTCAGAGGTCTTTTTCTTTTATGCATAGAGAAGATGTGGTCTCAATAAACAAGGTGGTGAACTACATATCTGGAAGTAGTTTTGAGACTTGCACCAGACTGTTGTTAGAAACTACACCAGTTGATTAACCTGCAGATAATCTGCTGGGTTTCAGAAGTCAAAAGCAGTGGGGTAGAGGCATCCGTAATTACTTTGCACACCAGTGTCTAATGAGCCAATACAGATTTTTCAGAATGTTTTAATAGGAAATGTGAAACTTTCTGATTTCCCCCCCCTAAATAATTTTTTGGGGATGAATATTTAAAATCTTCATTTCAGTGCAGCCCAGTTCTGTGCTGTCTAATTACATGCTTGTGCTAAAGAAAGATGTTAAGGAGGTAAAGCTCTGCCTTCCATGATGGAGTCTAGGATTTTTCAAAAGCAATTCTGTGACTTGGGAGCCATCGCAGTCCAGTAACACTAGCTGTCTTATAGCACTGAATAAATAAATAAATAAATAAAAAATCATATGATTGTGAAGTGTTCTGTGGAATAGAAGCTAACTTTTCTACTAACACCAGCTGGCAAGTGGGAGTAGAGAAACAAAGCAAACAAACAGCAGAGAAAAGTAGGAGGAACAAGGGTGATAGTCTAAAAACTGACACATTAGGAGACCAGCATTGAAGAATAACAAACTGCTATCACAGGATGTTTTGCATAGCAACAGGACTCTTGTCTTCAAGTGGACTTTACTGTAACTGCAGCCCTTGCTTCCTGTATGAGATAAAGAGCTGTTGGACTCTGAATGCATTTTAATCTCTATATCTAAATTGGACTCATAATTAAAAAGAATGAGCTGAAGGAAACGATAGTGAAGTCTAGTGCTCCTGAAAGTGTTTCCTCTTATTTTGCTGTCAGAGAAGCGAGAACAGAAACATGTGTAAAGGAAACAGATTAAAGATGAACTTTTTCACCAGGTGCTGAACGCTGTCTACAAACTACTTTGTCGATGAAGGAAGAAATTGATTGGGAATTGAAAGCGCGAACTAGTTCATAATACTGTTCAACATGCGCAAAGGGGTGCCAAAGGACCCAGAAATAGCTGACCTGTTCTACAAAGATGATCCTGAAGAAATATTTGTGGGTTTACATGAAATTGGACATGGAAGTTTTGGAGCAGTTTACTTTGTAAGTATAGTTCTTTGCCTCCTTTTTGGAAAACGTAACCATTTTAAGTGACATTTTGGAGATCTTCAGCATTTGTGAAAGTGAG
This sequence comes from Himantopus leucocephalus, assembly GCA_003993805.1. Taxonomy (NCBI): domain Eukaryota; kingdom Metazoa; phylum Chordata; class Aves; order Charadriiformes; family Recurvirostridae; genus Himantopus; species Himantopus leucocephalus. Next base: position 12,709,390 of record RSEF01000015.1, read on the forward strand.
TGTTCTTTGAGCCGTTAGTGCTTTGTGTGTGTTAGCTTTCTCATAAAGCATCTCAAAAATAAGTGTTTCCAGAACACTTCCGAGCTCTTTACTGTTACAGCTGTATTTATAGTAGCAGTTGACTATAGTCTTAATAGTACACCCTGCCATTCAGGTTAAGTATATGGTGTCTTGTGCTGTCTGATGCTGAAAGTTGAATTTAAACAGTTGGAAATTAATTTGCCAAACTGGAATTTCAAGATACTCTGCTTGGTGCTCATATGCTTGTAAATCATTGCAAATTAATACATCTAGTGAACTAATGATTCAAAGTGCATTTGGAGTTAAAAGCTACTTTGGTAATGAATTGGTATTGTGGCTGTTTGGGTAAAGATATCATGGAAGTTGCATCAAATTGCATTCAGGCTTTTGAATGATTTCTCTGCTGCTCTGATAATCTAGAAGTTAGAAGTTTGAAATATCTTTGAAATATTTTGTTTTGGCACCCTCCTTGACCCCATGTTCATCTTGTAATATTGTCTTCAATAGCAAATGTTTACATGGCAAAAGCAAAGAGAAAGTCCTAAGAGGAATGGGAATTCAAGTGGGAAGGATGTATTGCATTAATCAATAACGGTCAAGAGAATTTAATCTGGGAAGTGAGAAGAATAGTGCTTTTATAATTAGTATCAAATAAAGTCAAATCCAAAATATTAGGTTTGGAAATAACTATATTCCAGTCGCTATCAATGAAACTAAAATAGAACTCAGTACAAAAAAAAAATCAGTCAAATTAAAGCTGCTTTATAGCATGGCCTGCCACTCCAGAAGATCGAGTTCACTAGAATTGAGATTTCTGAATATCAGATATTGAAATATTTAGATAAGTATTCTGACACCTGTAACTCCAGAACCTGGCGGTAGCTGGCATGGATTATTTGCAAGCACTCCAGTTCACTGTTTATAGTTGTGTGCAGCAATGGAGGTGTTGGTGGAGCTGTTGTTAGCACAGGAGAGGAGCCTGATGTTTTGTGTCACATAAGCAGTGCATGTATGTTTTGAGGGATACCAATATAATTCCTCAATGTGTAATATGGTAGTAACGATATGGGGGGGTTCTACTGTGGGGATTGTCGACAGTGAGACAGACATTTGTAGATGTTGGGGTGACAGGTTGGCAAAAGTATAGTGTTAAATGTACTACATGTGTAAGGATGAGGCTGTAAAACTTAGAGTATGTGGTTGATCCACTCCATAGGAAGAGCAAGCATTTTATTTTTTTTTAGGTAGGAGTAAGGGAGGTCCTACCCAGCGTGTTTCAAAAGCAAAGGGAAAGGATGCATGGTATGCTTTAGGGTAAAGATGAAGCAGTGAAGCGTCTACTTTTATCATTCAGCTCTGGTGTTCAGCCGTGCCTCGTGCTTCAAGGGGAAGAGTGTGAGGAGTGTTAGAGGTCTAGTCTACCAAGCAGGCTTACAGCTGAGATGTCACTGTGGTTAGGTAAAAGCCTTGCAATTCCCCAGTTCTTCTCTTCCTCCTTTCCCTGGTTGTTTTATTTAACCACTGCAGAGTTTAGCCAGACTGCAACTTCTTGCAATGTCCTAGCAGCAGCTGCATCCTCTAAGCTGGGTGGTGATTGCAGTCATGCCTGTAGTAATGTTACTGTAGCAACACAGTAATTAGATGCATCACCGCTTTTCTGTGATACATCTTCACCTCTTTTGCCACTGTTTGAAACCTAAGCTTTCCTTCCTGTTGCATGAAGCGCTTGGCATCCAGTTCTTCAGAGTCTTTGCCTTGCCCTGCTCTGAATCACAAGCAGGAACTCACCTGTTTGCGGTTTTCAGTGCACAGTAGCCTGGGATCCATCCGTTCACGTGAGGAAGGCCTCTAGCTATCCACTACTCTGCCTGCGTCATCCTAGAGCTTTTCCCTACCACGCAGGGGATGCTGTGCATCTTCTTGTTCCCCCTCCTTTTTAAAAAGCTTTTGTAGCCTGTCTTACATCGTGATTCTTGCACATCTCTGAGTAAGGCAGGGGCTGAAAATAAGATCTTGGCTCATCACGTCAAGATTTCCAGGGATCCTGACGTGCTTGGTATCAAAAAAGGAAAATGGGTCAAAAAACCTTTGAAGGAACAAGGCTTTCTAAATCATCGAAAAGAATGGGGAAGAGACTTCAGATACATCAAAAGGGGCAGGGCATGGATTGTCATGCTGTTGCTGCATCTCTTTGACCCTTTTATTTAAATTGGTATTGACACCACTACAAACAACATTGATCTGTATCTTTTTCACTGTTGTTATTGTGGATTAATATGATTGTTCTAGTATAAACTTCAATTTAAGCTCAGTTTTTGCAAGCTGTTTTATTTTCCAGTATACCATTGCCAAGGCTTGGCAAGATAATTTGAAATTTCTTTCCTTGCTTGAAAGAAATGATACTTCATATATCAGAAGGCTAAGAAAAAATATGTCATTTCTCACAAGGTTTTAAAGTTGATGCTAACTTGACTTGAAGTCAACTATGTTGATTTCATGCTTGACTTCAGAAGAATAGTTTTCATCAAAAACAACCTACTTATATCCATGTTAGAAATACAGAAAAGTGATAAAGCAGATGAGGGCAGTGTAAAGAAGGTTTTGCAAGAAAAACGTGCTTGTTTTCACTAAAGATCTACGAGTATGGCTAAAACCACTTCAGCAAACGGATATTTCTCTCAAGTGTACTTGTACAGCCCTTTAAGTTGTTTCAGCCAGGAGGATCCCAAGCGCTTGGTACAGCAAGAACTTCACCCACAACCATGAGAACATGGCAGTGTGCTATTTGGCAAAAAATTATGGCTGAAATGAGAGATACCATGTTCATGTGAAGATACTTGGAATTAATGTAACAGACAGAAATACTTGGAAATTTCTTTACAACACCAGCATTAATTCATCTATTTGAGTAATATACTCTTGATCTTTTATGTGCTGAATCATAATGATGAGTGGTTAGGAAGGGTTTTGCCTTATCCAAAAGTTACGTGTTTTCAGCTTTCTCTAACACATTGGAGGAGGAGTGTGTGTTGTGAAGAGTCTGACTATGTCAACTCCCATCAGTAATTCCTGTGCTCTATTGGTTCACCCAATGTCATTTTTCTTTGAAGTCACTGTATGCATCATGAAATGTCTTTCACTAATACATTACTTGAAAGTATACTACTCATCCTCTCAAGCAGTTGAAAGAAGGATTTACCACATATAGCTTCTTTTGTATTCTAAGCTTTTAACTGTCATTAATTTTTTGTCCCAAAAATGGTAAATGGTTGGAGCTACTGGGATTTCAACAACACTTTTAAGGATAAAACCTTCGAGTTTTCTGTCCTTAACACAGAGAAATGAGGCCAGTGCCAATCCAGACAAGTGGAGCTCTTTCTAAAACTGAGTTTTCAGCCTCTAGTCACCATCCCTGTGTCACACAGGCTGCAGAAAAGTAGAATTTTGCTGACTGACTAATATTCATTGTACAACTGAGGTCTCATGCAGTGAAAGGAAGGTTGCTTTTTTTAAATTGAGCTAAATTCCAGAATGAAGCATCATCTTTAAACTGGAAATTGAAATAGCTATTTGAGAATATAAATATTTTATGGGTTTTGTGAATTGAATTATAGAGATTTTGATACACCCATTTATCTGTTTCTTTGGAAAACACTTTTCCAAAGGTTTATCTAAAACTGTTTTTACTGCAATTGCAATAAAACTGTATTTTGCGTGTTCTCGGTAGGTGCAATGGTGGGCCTTGGTTCGTGTATCAGTAGGGAGGTAGCAAGTGCAGTAAGGGCCGAGGAACGAACAGTGGATGTGGACAGATAGATGAAGTCAGGAAAAAGTGTTATAATAGTTGTCTGGTACGTCTTACCACGAGGAAGATGTATCTGAAGTGTAGGAGCTTGCCAGGATGCGCTATAGGAGAAAAAGGCCTGCATTTGCCAAAGGCACAGCTCGCTCCATGGGGAGGAAGTAAAATGAAACTTTTTCAATCTGTTTCTTTCTCCCTACTCCAGGCTACAAATTCCCACACTAATGAGGTGGTGGCAGTCAAGAAAATGTCCTATAGTGGAAAGCAAACGAATGAGGTAAGATGAATAAAGCCAATTCTGCATGCAGAAGCTGTTGCAACCATAATGTAAATCTGAACAGTGAAATTAGCTGTGTATTTCATTTGACACTAGCAGACCAGCTTTTGAATTCTGTAGTTGTTGCTCACTTCCATAGGAAGCATGGAGGTTTGTAGAGGGAAAATGAGTTTATGCAAATTTTGGCAAATAATTCAGTTTAAGGGAATGGGAGTTCAGAATGCTTGTGGGGTGGTTATTTCAGTAATAAGTGCATTAAGAGCATGCTGGCTGTTGGAACCATAACCACAGCTCTTTGAGGTGTTACCTGAAATATATAGCTGACTTGAAACACTTTTCAGGATCTATAATCTAAAATTACATAGACCTTCTATTCAGAACATCAGTCTCACTTCAATTGCTGCTTGTTAGTTGCTACTCTTATTTCTTTGTGTTGTGACGCTTCGTGCATGGATCAACTGTTAATTTGGATTGGTGGGTTGATAGCAGTAAAGAATGTGTTTGTTAGGAGCAAACAGGGATGTTTTAAACTCATTTTTCCTTGCTTACCTGCTGGTCCTCCTACATGTGCTGTGGTCTTCCAAATGCCTTGTGCTGCGTTACAGAAGGAAGTGAACAGCTAACGGCTACCATCTGTAGCACTTACTGTACCACTGGACAGTTCAAAAACAAAACAATAGCAATGCTTTAAGTAAAATATATTGCACATAAAATAAGGAAAAAAAATACTGCAATCCTTAAGCTATTTAAATACGTCTTGGGGGGTGTCTTAATGTAATAAGAGATCCAGAGAACTTCAGTTGTATACAGTTGTGCTTTTGCAACTAAGACTCTTATAGTCTTCATATTGTGAAATAGTTTTATGGCTGCTTTTCAGCTTGTATTACAGCGTGCGGTGTATGAGAGTATGTAGGGGATTAAGCAGAGAAATGTATTTAGACCTTTTTGCCTTTTTTTTTTTTTAGAAATGGCAGGATATCATCAAAGAAGTCAAGTTTCTACAACAGCTGAAGCACCCCAACACCATAGAGTATAAGGGCTGTTACCTGAAAGAGCATACAGCATGGGTGAGTGATGTGGCATTTAGAGGGCTTCATGAGCAGAAAACATGTGGCACAGCAATCAACTATTTCCTTTAAATTACCTGGAAGCTTCTTCAGATGAAAGGGGCTACAGGCAGCATGGGATAAATACTGCTGCATATAAAGACACCGTGTGTACTGAATATTTATTTAGGACATTGGAACAAATCCCTGCTTCTCTGAGGCAGGCCTCTGTGCTCGTGCAGATTAAACAATTATTATGGAACATCCTCTACAATATCTCCCTCCAAACTTCTCAGTGCCTAAATCTTCTTTACAACAATGAAAGATGTCTTGAGTTCGCTGGGATGCTCAGAAGCTTTTATTTGTTCATTGCTTATTGCATTTCTTGCAACTTAAGGTTTTACTTCTACTGTTTCTCAGTCATTCAGGTAGTAGCTGGAGGAGCGTGTACCCTATTATTTAAAAGCATGCTTTTTTTTTCTTGCAGTTGGTTATGGAGTACTGTTTAGGATCAGCCTCTGATTTGTTAGAGGGTAAGTTTTATATAGTCCTTGATTTTCTTTTTGCTAGTGCCCCTTCTGAGTATAGTGGGAGGCTGTTTTCTCACAGGTTGGTATTTTGCAGATGGTAGAGGTGGTCTGTCTATTCTACTCGATTCTGTAGCGGGAATGCCTGTGTTTGTGATACCAAGGGTAAGCTGAGACTTTCCCAGGAGGCCAGTGCTACGTGTGGTTGGCATGCGCATTTATATGTTGTAAAACAAAGGTATAAACTTATATAGCAGTGTTCCTGTAATTTGCACCTTCTTGATGACTGAAGCAGACTGCCTGTTTTCTGAATATCCGTAACAAAAACCTGCAGAGATCACCTTTGTCCTTGTCTTACAGTTTGCGGGATAATTACAGATGGTTTTACAGAACAAGAGACTGATATGACCTCAAAACTAGAACAGCACCTGCAGAGGAACAGGGAATCTAAGCTGGAGTTTGTAAAAACTAGTACTCTTTGTGGGCCATCTCTTTTGTATCTAAGATACAGTCAGCCAAAAGCGCATGCTGGTCATATTTACAGATATATGGAAGGTGCTTTGGGGCATCTTTTTGTAGCTGGTATTCCTCATTTTCCTGGTTTTTGTCTATTGGGGGAAAAAGAGTGGCAAGTTTTTCTTGCTAAGGACCAAATGAGTATTTCAAATGCATTTGGCAAGGTGCGCTCAGACGTATCTCCTGGTGTTAACAGTAACTGTTGGCCCTAGCAGAAATGTGAAGAAAAATGTGGTTTCCTATGATGTGAAATACATGTACAGGCTGTACATGACAAAGAGCTGCTAATGGACCTCAGGCCATAGGAAACTAGTACAGAGAAGATGATGTTAACCTCATTGCTGGCAAGAGTGTTGGGGTTCCTTCTGTGCTTTCTCAGGAAAAGATCGCACTTACCTTCTTATGGTTTTTTCTTGAATTTTTTTCTATAGTTCACAAGAAACCACTTCAGGAAGTGGAGATTGCTGCCATCACCCACGGTGCCTTGCAGGGGCTGGCCTACCTGCACTCTCACTGTAAGATTCATAGGTAAGGCTACAGCTCGGTGCTGCTTACGTGTCCTTCCATCTTCCGTGCTCAGGAGTCTGAAAATTGCTTTGCTGTGTTTAATCAACTTTAGTAAAGGTTATTCTCCCAAAATTTTCTCTAATGGACATGTCAGTAGTCCTAATGCCAGGGTAGATGTATAAATAAAAGCTGTTGGCTGTTAAGGAGTGTGGGTTTTGGTTGAAATAATTTCATGGGGCTATATCCTGTGCTGAATTTTCTTCCATGTNGCCAGGGTAGATGTATAAATAAAAGCTGTTGGCTGTTAAGGAGTATGTTTTTTGGTTGAAATAATTTCATGGGGCTATATCCTGTGCTGAATATTCTTCCATGGTAGCAATTTTTCTCTGCGGACCCTGGTAACAAAGAATACACCTGAATGTTGGCAGTAAACACTGACAGGAAAATATCACCCTACATTTGCCCAATAAAGTACAGTCATATAGCTAGACTATTTTTAAGACTAGAGATTGTGAGATTTTTTTACATATGAGTAAGTAAAACTTTATGCTTTCAGAAATCAGTCACTGAAAGCCTAAGTCAAGGGTAAAACTACCTTAGGAGAAATCAGAGCCCACAGGCAGAGGAAGACATTATAGCAGGCTGCTCGTGGATGCAGCTTCAAAATCTGTCTTTCATAATGTGGTATTTTTCAGGAGTCAACAGTGTTGCATGTTGTCATTTTATGGATTTTTGTCTAATTTTGGGTACTACTGATACGTCAGGGACTTGTGAAATGAGAACTAGATTAGTGTAATGAGTGGGGAGTCATCAGAATGAGGCAATGTGAGGCTAATTTATGGGCTAAAAGTGTCTTTAGCCTACTGGCAAGCTTTGCACAGAAAACTGGTATATCTGAGGCTGATGCAGTGAGGGATTTTTACAAAGTCAGGAATTATTTGTCACTTGTTAGAATAACTTTGGGGCATATCTACACATGGTTATTAAATCATATTTAAGGGAAATACTAATTTAAACAGGAATGGCAATTTATGAAATTAAAATAAGATTATTTTTGAACAGCCCTTTGCATATATGCCCTTATTTGAGCATAAAAATATCTGTTCTGAAATATTTTACGTGCTTTCAAACTGCATTGAATTCTTATTTATAGTAAATGACTCCCTGTGTGAATACTACTGAGAACTAGTTTTTTTTCTTGATATTCATTAGGACTTTCTAACGTGGTGCAATTACTGTGTTGTAAATTCAGCAATTTCACATACTGAATACAAGCTACTCTGTGTGAACTTTCCATTAGCGTGCTTATTGTGCATCAAGAACAAAGCTGGTTATTTCTCTTTCAAATCTGGAAAAAGTCAGTTTGCTGTTGCAGCGTGCTGAGAGTGACCATAAGGAAAGTTACTGCTATGTGTACCACACAAGTCTTTACCTCTTGGAAAAAAACCAACTAGATAGGATTCTGCCTTTTAACTTCTGAGAAGGCAAGTCGCCTCTCTCAGAAAAGAGGACCATCAAGAGATTTCTAGTTTTCTGATAAATGTTGTATCTTAAAAAGGAGAGGTGAAAGAGTGCCATTTCCTAGCTTCGTTGTTCAGCAATGAAGAGTGCTGTGCTGATGCCCACCATAACAGGGGAGCCGGGCATCTGGAGGAGAACACCGTGCTCGCCTCTGCTGGGGCAAGTTCCAAGAGCACTGCGGAAAGTAAAGCAAACGCTGAATGAGAAGGGACCAAAGCTGACAGCTGTGGTTTCCCTGCCCCACAGCAAGGAAGGCAAAGCGAGCGTGACCTAGAATGGAGGGACACCTTGTGGAGATGCAGGACAAAGCAAGTCTCTGATCTCGCCTCCTGAGCTCCCTGAGCGTCTCTGCTACCAGTTAGTTCTGATGTCACATGCTATGGGATGGCAAAGGGTGAGATTATTTTCTGTTTAGTCACAGGCACAAGGCAAACCTAAGTTAGCAAATATGTTTGCCGATACCTAACGTGGCTGCTGAGTCCTCTGTTGATTGTTGTACAGTGAAGGGAACAGGGGAGATGATAGTAAAGAGGACATCCTGTGCTGTCTCTTTTGTACTTTAGAGGTGTGCATTCTTGCACATACAAGACATCTTTAGCACTTGTCCTCCAGCAGAAGTGATGGATGCATAGACAACATGTTTGAGTAGCGCATGTGTGCAAAAAAATTCTGTAATACTGGTTTTGAAGTGATACTGTCCTGGGAATGGGCAAGCAGAGGTTCTGACTCTGGCTCTGCTGCTGAAGTACTGGAAGTAAATTTCCATCTCTGTGGCTCTCTTTATCCCAGCTTTGCCTGTCCTGTGTGCTGCGATGTGGAGACAAAGGCATCTCACCAGTGTTTGTGTCACGCTAAATTTAAAGGATCTTTCAGCTTGCCTGACTGGTGACTGTGGACTGGGTCTACAGTGATACTGGATTTGTATTTGATGCACAAATCATTATGCTTCAAATGTTGTATGATAATTCAGTGTATGCTCTTCCTCTGCAGCAAATACAAGATAGCTTTGTTTCTCTTCCCATTTATCTAATTAGCTTGGTTTTCACCAAGTCAGAGTATGAGTGTGTTTAGCAGTACACGAACTTATTTGTGTTGTATGTCCACTATTACTGGTGGCTTTGGTGTTTAAGGACTTATAGTTGAACACCACGTAAGGAAAGCTGATATTTTCTTGATGCGTTTTTTGTATAAAATACATGATATTTTTTGAAGAGGTGGCAAAGAGACATTCCAGACCGTATGGTGTATAAAGCCTGGCCGAAAGCGATCCCTTACATGTACTCCATTTTAGTTGAGTGTCTGCTTTTGCAAAAGCAAATAGCTTTGCCCCATGTAAAGGCGTCTGTGGCATACCTGGTTTGCAATTTTCCCTTTGCTACTGAAGTGTTGTATCAGGGTTTTAAGGAACTTAGAATCATAGAATCATCTAGGTTGGAAGGGACCTTTAAGATAATCGAGTCCAACCATAAACCAAACACTGCCAAACCCGCCACTAAACCATGTCCCTCCACACCACGTCTGCCAGTCTGTTAAATACCTCCCAGGATGGCAACTCCACCACTTCCCTGGGCATCCTGTTCCAATGTTTGACTACCCTTTCGGTGAATAAATATTTCCTAATATCCATCCTAAACCTCCGGTGGCACAATTTGAGGCCTTTTCCTCTTGTCCTGTCGCTTGTTACTTGTGAGAAGATACCGACCCCCACCTCACTTACACCCTCCTTTCAAGTAGCTGTAGAGAGCAATAAGGTCTCCCCTCAGCCTCCTCTTCTCCAGGCTAAACAGCCCCAGTTCCCTCAGCTGCTCCTCATGAGACTTGTGCTCTAGACCCTTCACCACTTTTGTTGCCCTTCTTTTCACTCTATTGTGATTTTCAGCTGGCAATATGTAAGTAGACCTGAATTTCTTAAAGGAGGAGTCCTTCTTTTATATCAGATGGGTGGAAAAAAAAATATTTCGGGTATAACAGACAAGTCTGCAGAAATCCTAGGTGTTAGAGGTAAATGGTGCTTAGGTGAGTTTTTCCCTAACCTTGAATAGGGTCATTACCAAGTGTCTTGGAAGGTATGCGAATTGAGTTAACCTTTCTCAGCATTTCATGGGCAGTTAATTTGAAATTAACCCACTTACTGCTGGACTTCAGAAACTTATGGTGCCAAAGGTGTTGAATGTATCTTGTGCCTTTTGTATTGCAGTAGCTTCATTATCGTTATTCTCTTAAACGTATGCATTATCTGAGAGTTGTAGGAAGGATAAGATAAGGGAGCCTAGGGCACTTCAAAGATGAAAATAACATGTCTGCTATCGTTTAAGGTGTCACAGCTGGGTATTAGGACACAGCTCTCCTGGATCTCAGTTTGGGGCCTCAACCTTGCAACCATGGCTCATCTCCTCTCCTTTCCTCTTCCCTCGCTTCCTGCCCTTTTTGGGTGCAGCCAGGTTTCCATTGCCCAAAAAGCAACGTGTCTGAATTCTCTAGCTTTCCGTAACAGCCGATTTGTAAATATTCTCAGGTTTTTATGAATGTGCAATTGAGAAAAAGTTAGTGGACTTCTGTGTGTTTGTAAATTTTTGAAAGTTATTCTGCTGTAACCAGAAGTATACTTTTCTTTTGTTCTTTTAAAGGGATATTAAAGCTGGAAATATTCTTCTAACAGAACCAGGTCAAGTGAAATTAGCTGACTTTGGGTCTGCATCTATAGTCTCCCCTGCCAATTCTTTCGTGGGAACGCCTTACTGGTGAGTAAAGCCTGCAATACTTCAGTCCTTTAATAAGACTGCTGTCTTCCATTTCCAGCGTTTCACAGTCTGAAAATAACATCTGGCATAAAAACTTTATTAACCAAGCAGTTTTCTTAAAATCCCTGTGTCCAGCTCTTCAGGAGGTGTGTTCTTTCTCAGTGCCCATGAGTAGAGGTAGGCTGTGCAGCACTTCGAAATGACATCAGTTAGTGTTTCGACTGTTGTAATGCCATTGGCTTAAAAATTATTAACGCTTGCCATAGGTAATGGACGACCACATGGAGAAAGGGAATCCTGCTAATCTGGCCATGCAGACTGGAAGTCACACAGCTGCTTAAACCTGTTTTGAGAAACTTGCTTAAGGGTCACTTGAGTCGCTTGGCATTCCTAATGTAGTGGACCAGCATAGCTTTATGCTCCACTTATTTTGTGGCAGACGCCCCAGGCATTGATGGGAGGTCACCTATCGCCCAACCTCTGAACAAGTCCATTTGGCAGGAAACCTGCTTCATCCTTGAAGAACTGAAGTTAAGAGCCTGAATTTTTGCAGGCTGGGCCCGCTGCTTCTTCCTCCCGCCTCCAACTCATCCCTTTATCCTGGACCACTCTATTTCCCCACTGTTCCGGATTTCCCTGTTCCTTTCATAGCTACACTCACAGGCTGCATATATCTGCTGGAAAATTCTCCTGGTGTGCCAATGGAAAACCCACCATCTCTGGTGAGAGTGAAAGTGATGCCTTTAGGACTCTCCCAGCCCTTGCTGTCTGCCTGCAGGTACAATGCCTTTGAGACTGGTGTGGGTCTCCCATGTGCCAGCATGCTGCTCTAACAGCAAGATGATCAGGTTGGCGCCTTATTTACTTTCTTTTCTTAAACTGCCTCTTGGAAGAGTTGCTAGTGCAGGCAAGCGTTGTTTCGTTTCAGCATGGCTTTCCTCAGCTCCATGCTGGCTCTTTAAGTTCTGGTCTGCTGCGCTGCTGAAGATAATGAAGCCGTCTCATTTTAAGCTATGTGCCGGGAGTCACAATTTGTATCCCCTAACCTGCATGTTTTGCACTGTGGTTGGTAGGATGGCACCAGAGGTGATCCTTGCTATGGACGAGGGACAATATGATGGAAAGGTGGATGTCTGGTCTCTTGGGATCACGTGTATTGAGTTAGGTGAGTAAACACTTGGCAGCTGAGATGAATAATTAACTGTCTGCAATATTTATTAGGAAGTCCTGGAAAAAATGGAAGATTTTTATTCCTCATAAGTTTGGGGTTTTTTTCTTTAAGAGGCCTGACTTGGAAAGCACTGTCAGTTGAGTGAAATCCTTTACTCACTAGCAAATCAAGAGCAACCAACTAGTGCTGCTGTGCTTTAATGTTAATCTGGTGTGTTCGGTTATTCCCTTAGTAACTAAAGGATTCTAGTCTTGTCTGAGAAGAAACTGTGGTTTCTAGTCTGTATTTTTCAAGCTGGGTTTTGTTCCAGCTATTAAGTCAAGGGAACTGGTGTCCTAAGAATTGTGTTAGAAAGGACCTACATTTAATTCTCAATTCTTCTTACTTCCTCACTCTCTGAAACAAAAATCTTCAATCTCAGCTGAAAGTTTGTGACATGAATCAACGTGGACAGGTTCTTTACATGAGAAGAAAAGGGTTTGCACTGCAAAGGGCAAATGATACGCATCCACACAACCTGAAGCAGATGTAGATGTGATAGCAGGTATACAGAGCAGATGTGTGCACTTTAAGTTTGAATATTGACATTGCATGTGCTGAGTAGATTATTTTCAAAGATACTCTTGATATGGATTGTATTTGACGGCAGTACATCAAGAACTTATTGTGTGAGGGCAAGTTCACTGAAAATGTTATTTATAAATGTTTAATCAGGAGAAATACATATGAGATAAGAAAGAAGGGGATGTACAGAATGGGTGGAAGTGTTGATCCCGATATAGAGGTGGTAATGGTGTAAATGACTAGTGACTTTCAATATTGTATTTCATGTGCCAGCACTAATGCCTTGCTGACACAATCTGTATTTTGATATAAGGAATACAAAAATCAGAAGTTCTAGACTTCTGTTCATCTGCGTGGCCACTGATTTTTTTCATGTGGTATTTAGACTAGTTATAGCCTCTCAAGGAGTAAATCACAGTGGTAGAATAGATGTTATGCTACCCTCCTGAGTCTGATAGTAGAATTTCTATGGAGCTTTTCAGTCAAGAACCTCAAAGCCATTTTACATAGTTGATGCGTTTGCTTTTTTAATATTACCCATTTGAGAAGTAATAAACTTCTTAAAAAAAAAAAAAAAAAAGTTTGAGCTTTGCCTTTGCATGATTCCGTATCTGAACATGGGGTCAGGTAGCAATGGGAGGAAATCTCTTGCTGAGCACCGCTTGGCTTTCTTTGAATGCTGATGTCTTAATTTCTTGTCTAGCCGAAAGTAAGTAGTGTTTAAAGCAAAGAAAATGTGGTGGTTTGCATGCATGCTGCATGTGAAGGACAAGTGATTGCTCTGACCTGACATGAACTTAAAAATCCTGGCATCATGGGCTGATTGGCATGACTGACCTTAATGGTGGTGAGAATTGGCCTTTCTCCATTTCTGTGTGACATCTGCTGCACTCCTGAGAGGCCAGGGGCTGGTAGGTAGGTGTCCTCTCAGTGCAAGGGCTAGGAAGAATTTTAGTTAGGGAGAGTTAACGACACATCTGGCGAGTGAATTTGGCAAAGTGTCCTACTTGCAGGTGACTGCCGATGACAGATGAAACAGGCAGCCGCTCTTTTCCCTTAATGCAGATGCTACAGCAGTGCATCAAAGACGTGTAGGGATTGATACCTAAATTTCCTAGCCCGGACATGCTGTATGCCTGAGCTCTGTTTTAGTCAGCTTCTGCTGATCTTACCATAGCAGGTCAGATGTGAAATGTTGCAGCTGAGGTAAAATTTACTGGAAAATTTACCTTATCATTTGCATCCTGTTCTCCTTGGATCCTCTTTGGGTGAATTACAGCTTTCCTTGAGTGGTTGTCCTGGTCTAACCTAGAATATTAAAATAAATAGATTAAATCTGTTGAGGACAGTAATGAGCTATTGATTTACTAGTGTTACCTTGCTCATACTTCCATATCTTTTTCCTTTTCTTTCCAGACTGCCTTATCACACCTTTCTCTTCTCTTTCTAGCTGAAAGGAAGCCTCCACTTTTCAACATGAATGCAATGAGTGCCTTATATCACATAGCCCAGAATGATTCCCCTACGTTACAGTCAAATGAATGGTAAGAGAGCTATTACCAGATCTTTTAAAACAATTTTTTTTTTTTTCCCCTGAAAATGCTCTGCGACACTCTACATGGTTCAAGTCTGACAAGAAAAGTGTTTGTTGCAATGTAGTGATTTGACTGCGTTCTCCAATAATGCTCCTGCGTAGGCAGGCTCAATTTTGACCTTCTGTCACTTTGGCTGTGCTACAATCTAAATGTGTGGAGGTGTTAATTAGGGGGCTGTAGATACTGTAGGAATTAAAATATTCTTGGATGCATTAAGCCAGCCGTAGCTCAGCATCAGCAAAGTTTCCAGCTGCAAAAGATCCCTGACAGAAGAATTGTTAGCATTGTAGCGCAGCTGAAATGTGGAGAAAGGGAGGGGAGAGGTACACAGAATATAGAGGTAATCAGATTATTTTTTTTTCCAGTGAGTGACTTCAAAAGTGATCAGAGCTCTGTGGCCAGTAAATACTCCCCATGCTACAGGCTTGTTCCAGAATCTGAGCTTTGATACTAGAATGGTTTGTTATTCTGTGGGAGCACAGGGGTTACCCCGTTTCCTCTTCCCTGTACCCGAGAGTGGAATGTAGCTATGCAGTGACGCTTGGCAGAGTCTGCAGATGGCCTGAAACAGTAGCTCCTGGAGAAGCAAGGTGCCTTTTATGCTGCTTTTGAGTTCAATGGCACCTAGAAGATCAGTTTTCTTCTTTCCAGTTATGATACAAGCTCATATATAACCTAAAGATTTGTTGAACTGAGCCTTGTATCAAGGTGCTTTGCTGAGTTGGTGTTACAAGTGGTGGGAAGCTTCTAGAGAGCCATTTCATCAGCGTAAAGAGTGTGTTTCTGGACTTAGCAATAGTTCCATCGTCGTCTATTTTTAAGAAGTTGAAGTAAAATGGAAAATAGTGACTGGTACACATAGTTCTTGCTTGGTTTTCAGATTGCAGTTGGGGATAATTGTGTGTCCATGTCTGTTTTAACAGTCTTGAACTGTTGAAAGAACTGGTGGGGTCAACTTACTCAGAATTTGGAAAAGTCCGGTTAATTTCTCTGACCTAGAACGTAAGAACAAATCAGTCAAGGTTTTTCTTTTGCTTTGCGCTAATAAGTCTGCGTATATTCCAGATCCTAAGCTTCTTTTTCATTTAGAACTTTTCCTTTTTTTCTTTTTTTTTTTATTTACAGGTCAGACTCCTTTAGGGGATTTGTTGATTACTGCTTACAGAAAATACCTCAGGAAAGGCCATCATCAACAGATCTGTTACGGGTAATTTTTCAAATCTTTTCTGAAAATTTGGGAAAAATCTGTTTGTCTACCAAAATAACTCTAAAGATGGTGAACAAGTAATTGCCCTTTAAAAAAAAATTTGTTGGTTTTGCTTTCGTCTGAATCATTAGAGTTTTGGGGTCTTCTAAAGAGTATTTTAGGCTGTTTAACTTTGTTTCCGGACTTTGCCTGTTATGTCAGTCACAATTCTCTTTATAACATGATGTTCAAGAGGCAAACTACTGCAGTAAAGTAGAGTTAGGCTGTGTGGTGAGACAGTTAACTGTTGAGTGAGGAGTCGTTTAGGGGAGCAGCCCAGCACCCTGCTCCTCTTGCACCCCAGAGCTCTGCAGAGGTTATAGTTGTGATGGAGAACTTGGAAGCCTTATGGGATAGTAGTGTGAGTAACAAGTTTTTAGCTGAAGGAAGGACCTGTCAGCAGGAGGGGAATAGAAGAATTTAATCTTGATTTTTATTTTCTTTAATATTTTTTTTTCCAAGACAGTGCTGTACGTACTTTAACTGAAAGTATTATCAAGGACAAACGGGTCCAGAGCTGGGTTAGGTAAATCTGTGCTGCAGAAGTGAGTTCCAACCAATAGTTTTGTGTGTAGACAGGACTCTAGGAGCGTGTTTCCTCCTGCTTTGATGAAGAAGGAATTTTCACCAGCCTCCCTGCTGTACTATGCTGTCAGAAGGATGCCCTGAGCTGTGACCATACTGCACTATGTGGTCTCTGAAGGAGCAGACAGAAATGAGGGAGGACAGTGGAGACAACCCTGTTCGCCCTCTAAATGGGGGCAGAGGGAGTGGGGAAACTATAACTTGGTGCGGTTTGCGTGAAAGCGAAGACCTTTTTGGACCAGTTATGCAGTTTTGTGTAAAGTAATGTAACCGTTAACTTTCTTTTTTTTTTTTTTTTTTCTGCTTACCTTCTTCAGTAAGGAAAAATGTTATGTTTCTGTTGTGTAACAAGCAATACTTGCTCCTAAGCTTATATGCAATTTCGGTAGGATTTAAGGCTTGTAATTTACTACAGGCTTTCTCTGTGGAAGTGACAGAAAATCTAAAAATCCATTTTAATTGCTACTCAAAATCTAGACTTAAACCTGTCTTCATAAGATGCACAGGCAATAGCAAATCTATTGCAGAGCTGGTAGTGCTTTGAGAATTATACTCCACATGATCAGAGGATTGAGCTCTTAATAAAGATTTACAGATAGTGGCTGATTATTTAAAGGAGCATGGGTATTAGAGATGGAGAGAGACTGGAGGACCTACGTTTATCTCCTGGTCAGAGCAGGATTGTTCTGTGTGGGGTGCTCTGAACCATCCTGTCCTGTCTTGTCTTTTTTTTTTTTTTTGACAGACACAGATGAAGTTCAGGAAGGTTATCTTGACCTTTTTTCTCTAGTAATGCTAAAGTGAGCACAATTAATTCTTTATCTGTTCATACCTTTTGAATATGCATCTTTTCATGATCTTTCTGCCTGATCTCAGTTCAGCTCTTGTTTTTGCTGTATTCGTGTAAATCATTCATCTGGGCCTTTCTGATCTACTTTTTGGGTTGTTGGGTTTTTTTTGTCTAAAGTTACGCTGGCTGGATGGGCATTTCTGGCGCTGATATACATATCGTGAAGTGTTACTCCAGGTGTGGTTGTGTGGGAGCTGGGAAAGGCTCACTCTGCTCTGTGGTGTTACAGTAGGAGATTGTGATGCAGTGTTCTTTTGACTGCTGTCTAGTGCACAAGTCCTGACAAATTTACTGATTAGTGCCAACTGTAGGTCCCTCCTCATATTATTACTTACCAAACATACTTTGCATGGTTTTTTTAATTGTGTGTTTCCAGACATCACGTTTTTTTCAACTTCTATCTCTAGTTGTGCAGTGTTGTGTTTCTGATCTCCATTTTCCAATCACCTCTTTGTCCTAGATGGGTTTTGAGCAATTCCTCGATTCATTAACATCTTGTAATATGTTTGCTTCTTTGCTATATTCATGCATCATACTTGGCTGTTAAAAGTAGCACTAACGGGATAGGCCTAGGTTAACTTCTGCCCCTAATCAAACCACCAAACCCAGGAGTTGTTTATATCCCTTTAATAGTTTCTATGCTGAACCCAATTAATTAGAACTTGTTTTGGAAATAACTATACCATTTTGGAAAGTGCCATGTACAGGTTCATAATTGCCAAGAGTGTGTAGGAGGGGGACCTGTGCTGGGAGTGATGTGTCCAGAGTTTGCCAAAGTTTTGTCAGTGAATCATGAATCAGTTCCAGTTTAAGTCACTGGGTTTCAGTTTGCCTGAGAAGTACACGAAATGCTTGTAACTCCAAGGGCTTTGTGTTTGGGAAGTTCAGGAGCAGCCTTCCGTTAGAAGGTAGGGTTGTGTGAAATCCTGTCCAGCCCCTTTTCCATTAGGCGGCTTTTTCTTTTTTTTTAAGTATTTCCTTTCTTTAAAATTGATTAGTGGCCCTCCTATTCCTCTGGTTGCCATACATAGCTGCTGGAGAGCATTGCATGGCATGCTGCTGTTCCACACCAGGTAAACAGGACTCAGTTTTTCCTTAAATATTTGAGCAGAGGAATTGCTAGCTGCTTAATTTCCACAGTAGGTTAGATTGCTGCTCTGTGTCTACCTGACAGCCTTTTCATGCTGATTTTTTGTTCTAAGGCTACCATTCAGCCTTTGTTTTATGGCTTCTCTTGTTGCTCTTTCAGCTCAGTGAAATGCATTCTCATGGATGTTTCTCAGCCTCTTGGTTCTTGAAGAGAGAAATCGAAACCCTGCACTCTTTACTGAACCGCTAGCTTTGCACTCGCTTCTGTCCTTGCTTTAAGCCTGGACCATATAGAATATTTAACCCTCATGCCTTCACTCTCCAGGTAAAAGCTGATGAACGAGCTTGTTTGTGCTCTCTCTTCAGCACCTGGTGTGTATATATGGGTGGTTTTTTTTTTCCTGCGATACATTTGTGCTGTGGCATGTAACCGGCGTTTTGTTCTCTGGTTCTGCTTGCAGCACCCTGACAATCCTTTGACCAGCTAATAGGTTTATGTTGTGGGTTTCGGAATGATTCATTCATGTGGATTGGCAGCCTTTCTGCTCTCTAGGAATAGAGTAAGTTCATTGAGGGATATGATTTCATGAGTACCTTAGGTTGGAGTCTGTACAAACAATTGGAGCGGAGATCTTAAGTCATGTATATTCAGTCTTTTTATTTGGTTTTAGACTTTCAGAACAGTACCCTAGGTGTTCTCTCTTGCAGTACCTTTCCCTAAAGCTTGTTAGATGATAAGATTGAAGATCTCTCTGTGTTTTTAGGGTTTTTCACTTGTGTACAGTAAACAGGGATAGAGCAAATTTCTGTGGCCGCATTTTCTTAAAGACAACTGAATTTTAAATGAGGTGTTTGAGAATTAATTCAGTTTCCATTCGCTATCCCAGATGAAAATAGTAAAATGACTGTAGTGATATTAAAATGCAGTTGAAATTAAAAATAAATAAATTTTAAACCCCCCAAAACTATGTTACTAATGTTTTTCACTTTTAAAATTAATTTGTTTTAAACACTGTTTCCCTTTTTTTCTCAGCTTGCATGACATTCCCAGGAGACTTGAGTTCTGTTAGTCACCACCAGCTTGGGACATGCCTTTAGACTAACCTCTTCCTTCCTTTGAGTTGTTTTGGTTTTGTTGTTTGTTTGGAGGGGTTTTTTTCTTGCAATTTGGAGAAAGTGGACAAATTAAGTCTTTTCAGCCGTCATTTCTTAGAGTTGCACAGTACCTAGCAGAGGGGTGCCTACATCTTCCATGTGCAATTTAGACAACTGGGTAATGCAAGTGAGCAGCCAGAACTGTATTCACGTTATGCAAGAGCCTTTTGGTTTTCGCTTTTGTGCATCTACCCTACAGCTTCCATGTGATCGTATTCTGATATTTGAGTAGTGCTTGAATATGAAGCACATAGTCTTTCCAGCGAAATGAGTATTTGCACTGCTAAAGAATATGCATAAACAAGTAGGCACTGGACATAAAGGATGAATTTAAGTTCAGGATTATTGTTCCAAATGCATTACTGCTTTCTAAAAATTATCTACAATGAGATAAAAATGGTTACCTTTTTTCTAATCATAGATAAACTGCAGATTGTTGCTGTTTACAGAGAAATAAATGATGGTTATCTGCGCTGAGGAGCAGAAATGATTCATTTTGCTCCTGTGTGAAATGATGTTTAGAACTTCTAGCTATAGTTCAAAAATGAGCACCATCACTATTAGGAAAAAATTGATAGTGAAATGATTAGCTGTACCCATTAGCAAAACTCAAATGATCAATAGTTTGAATTCAATTAAAAGAAATAAGCCTGTGGCACAATACTGTCCATGTTTATTTACAAATTATTAAAAGAAGATCAGCTCATCCTTTCAAGTTTTTTTGTATGTAAGACTCCTGTTTGGAGGACTGGATTTCATGTATCAGTTATTCCAGCCACAGCTGGATGTATTAGTTCTTGAACTTGAGGTATGGCAACATATTAAGGGTAGAGATGCTCTTCCCTGTCCTATGGGACCCTGAGGTCACCAGGTGTGGAAAGAGCTGGGAGGCCCAGTGGGCAGACATGACCCTCCTGAGAATTTCTTTGCAGGTGGGGTCCAGCTGTTGAGGCTCTCTAACAAAAGGCAATTGCAAGGCAGGATAGAGAACTACATTTTCCCCTTTCTCTTTTTCATTGTTAATGTTTCTAGAAATGCGCAGAAGATGTTTATGCCTTCAGGCCATCTCCCGTGATACATAATGAGCAACGTACCCAACTGTAGTGATTCCATATAGAATTTCGTCAAGACTTGAACTGTCTACTTTAGTCAAAGGTTAAATGAGAAAGCTGCAAGGCTTTCATACTCTACTACAGGTTGTACAGTTCAGGAGAATGTATCTGATAAATCAGAGAAGAGCCTTTAATCACGTACTCAAATTCCATTGAAGAATTTATTATTAAGTCTGCACTTAAAACTTGTGCTTCTAAGTACATCCTTAGTGCAGGAGGTGGTAAGAACCTGATTTTGCTTTAACTCAAATTGGCTACAAATGCTTTAAGTATAAATAAACCTTGCAGTCGTCTTAACTGGTTTTATGTATGAGTTGGAATAGATAGATGCAGGATAAACCTTTGCATGTAGCTTAGGCAGGTAATCTTGCATAATCAGGATTGATTCTTCTTTGTCCTTTATGTATTTTGTTCATTGTAAAGTCCTATACCTTTGTAAGGTTCGAAGTGGCACTGTCTTGTACCTTGCACACATCAAGTGAACGAGCTCAGGAAGGAACGGATTAGCTGTGCTACCTGGAGAGCTCAGAAAACCCGACCCCGGTCCAAACTGTTCAATTTCAGACAGAAAAGTGAATCAGGGAGTGAGGGCTAAAGAGAGCTTGCAAAGGGTCAGCCAGGTCTCTCACTTCTCCGTCCACTACTTGGCATCTCCTGCTACTGATGTGCCTGTGCCCACACCTACACATGCACGACTTTCATGTGGTGAAGTGATTTTTGCCTCATGTCTCTCTACTGTATGTTTAATTGAATTCTGTGCTTAAGCAGATCATCTGACTTCTGGACAAAACGTTTTGCAGCCTACGCATCAAAACTCACAGCGCGTAGTACGGTCAGTTTGGTTATTTGACGTAGTGGTGAGCACAGTCGATATATTCAGTGCTGAGTGTGTTTTGAGTCTTTCATAATGGGTACTAATTATTGACTATGAACAGACCAATTACTGAATACGAACTGTCATTTCAGGTGTCTCTTAAAAAAAGTCACAGTGTCCCTGTCTTTACATCAAAGGTACTAGTGTCATGTCTGAAGCTATGTGTTTTATTTCCTTTAATTTAGCATGATTTTGTTCGCCGAGACAGACCACCAAGGGTACTAATAGACCTCATACAAAGGACAAAAGATGCAGTACGTGAACTGGATAACCTTCAATACCGGAAAATGAAGAAAATCCTTTTCCAAGAGACGCGGAATGGCCCACTGACCGAGTCTCAAGAAGAGGAGGAGGTACTTTTATTTTATTACCCCATTTGCACTCTTACAAATAATTTTAGGGCAAGTGAGATGTTCCCCCCCCCCCACCACTTAAGGGGGCAGAACAAGCACAGCTTAGGTGAGGATGCAATCCATGTTATTGGAATATCGTCTGGATCAGCAGAGATATAAGTAGGAGGATAATGAGAGTATTAGCAACTTTAAAACTTTGGGGTTTTTCAAATGTTGGCTTTTCTGAAAGCTTTAGCGAAGAAACTCTTGGAGGGAGATGCTCTGTGAGAAGAAAGAGGCTCACAGCCTGTCTGAAGGAGGGTCTGTTGACAGTCCAAGCTTTTCAGTCTCAGAAGCACAGTCAAGACCACTTGATTAACGTTAGTATTTTTTTTCAATTACCATAACTTTATTGTAAAGTAATTGGCCTATCATGAGCTGAAAAGCGAATCACCAAATTAGTAAGGATTATTTTTTAAAATTCTTTAATATTAAAGAAAAAAAGATCAAAGACAAAAGATTTAAACTGAAGCTGAATTTTATAATAAACAACCCACTTAATCAGTGTATGATAATTGACGCTAACTGTGGCTTAGAGAAGGAAACCAGTCATTTTTCAACTGATGAGATTAGATGGAAATTAATATCATTTGGTGCAGGCACATTGGATAAATAAATCCAGGATGGACTGGTTCTGAAAAAATTGACAGGCAAATTGGTTGTTTGTATTCCTATTTGCTGCAGCATATAGCAAGATAATATGCAGTGAGATGCCCAAGCTAAGCATATATTCAGGGACTTTGGTTTGAGGTTTGCATGTGTCAAATGTTCCTTTAAGGCTAAACTAGAGCTCTGGCTGAAGAAATGGACGAGCCTGGGTGTCAGGAGAGCAGACAGAAGGAGGGGACTGGCACTTAGCACTGTCCCTCACGTTGGAGGAGATGCACAGAAGGAGCAAGAACGGCAGCCACTGCGATTAAATCTATGAAGTGCTTCTGTTCTAATGCTCCAGCTAGCCAACTTCTAAACCTCAAGCTTAGTTGTTGGGGTGGGGAGAGGGGGGATTTTTCAGATTTTTGCACTGAGACCTTCAAGTTTTGTCTACCTCTGTGTGAAAAGCCGTTAGGAGAGTGACAGGGTAGGAAAGTGCAAGGGGATGTGTTTCCCACTTGACTGTTCAGCACATCCAAGCTCAACAACTGACTGGGATACATCTGGAAGGAGTGGACTCCAAGATGTATCTTCTGTTCTCCTGTCCCCACTTCTCAAAAAAGGGGGAAGAAAAGAGATTGTATCTGTAGCAATTAACACTCTAATGAAGCTCACACTCTGCATGTGCACAGCATGCTCTGCACTGTGTTTTACCACTGAGCTTGTGTACCACAAAAGGAGGTTGTATTGCTCGTATCACTAACTTGGCAGTGAAAGGAAAACAGCACTTGCTTCGGTTACTACTTAATTGGTTAAGTAGTAGCTGCTCAACTGTAAATGCCACAAGGCAGTTCGTTTGTCTACCTTAGTCTTTCGAAGGTAGAAAAGGAGCATTACGAACCTTTAACACTCAAAATACTACTAATGCTGTCCTCAGAGCTCTCGCAAGACAGTTAACGTCACTTGGAAAGTATTGAAGTTAGGAAGTCAATGTTAAGGTGGCATATGCAACCTTATCTCTGTCCTTTGTGCATATACATTCATTAATTACATAGCTATACCCTCATCTTGGGTGCTTCATTATATTATTTCTTCTTCAACTTTATATAAGCATCCTGGAAGTGTTTCCATTCTCATGTGCATATGTTCTCTGTAAAATAGTATTATTTTGGATTTTAAGTGCTCTTACACAGGCTCTGAATGATCTGCTGATTGCTTAAAAAATAATCCCCCAATCAAATATAAATCTGTCAAGTCTGTCAATTTCATCTTTCTGTCGGTTTCCAACAAAATGAGTACCCTGTTACTTGATTTGTAATGTAATTCTCCCCAAGATCACTCTGGAGGCCAGGACAAACTGGGTACAGTAGTAAGCCATTCATTTTGGTGAATCAAAGCTATTTCGGACTAGGAGCTGAAGGATGTTCAGAGTTCTCGGTCCTCACCGTGAACTCCTTGCAAGCCTCTTCAGTGCCGCACTAGTTAATTACAGAGGACTCCATAGATTCTCTTAAGTCAGTCCAGATTGAGCGCATACTCTGGGATTACTGAGCTGCTATGAGTATGCAACAAGAAAAAAGACTGCTAACATCTGATATTTGTCTATAGAATCAAAAATATGTCCTATACGAGGAATAATTATTTACGTATGACTAAGTAGATTACAACAGTTTTAATCACTGTAATAATGCAGGCTTTTCTGACTCAGCTGCTAAAAGGTGAATGAAAAATTTATCTTGGCTGGAAACACAAGTTAAAGGGGTTTTTAGCTTGGCAAAATGTACTTGCTGAGTGCTTGGGACATGGAGGTTAAAACCTCTACACCTGTTAAGCACCATGTGATAGTTATCAAATCATAAACAAATGGGTTCATTGTCTCACATCTCTTCTGATTCACAAAATGTGTTGTAACATACCCTGACTTGAACATTGATTTAATACAAACTTAGATTCCTCCTCTTAATTACGAGACTCCTTCCACCAGCCATCCAGTATCCCTGGATGTCTCTTATTCAAGCCAAGAGCCATGCCCAGACTTACTGATACGTGGAAAAAATTGGCTTGAAGCCTGGTGTAGTAAGATTGCAGGAGAAGAGTCAAAAGCTAACTGCCCCATATGGAGTATTTCATAACCCAAGCAGCCTTGAGAAATGTAGTTGCCAAAATAACGAGCAAAGAACCTTTAACTCTGCAGAGTCGCCTTTAAAACAAACTTTGGGCACTGCAGGCACGTGCTGGGCAGGTGATCTCCTGCAGTATTTGTAACTGATGCCCCTTGTTTTATAGGACAGTGAGCATGGATCAAACCTGAGTAGGAAGATGGACAGTCTGGGCAGCAACCATTCCATCCCGAGCATGTCTGTGAGCACAGGCAGTCAGAGCAGCAGTGTGAGCAGCATGCAGGAGGTCCTGGATGAGAGCAGCCCTGAACTGGTCATGATGCATAGTGACGAGAGCACAATTAATTCCACTTCCTCCGTTGTTCATAAGAAGGTATGTTCGCTGGTGCTCTCCATAGCTTCCCGCCGTCCCTGCTGTTGCTCGCGTTGGCTCACCCGCGTAGGGCCCGACAATCAGTGTGCTGTGGTCTTGTGCTGAGCCATCTGCTGAGAGCAGGAGCTGGTGCTGGGCTTGCCAGAATCAAGTTCTGTGGCTTTGGTTTGTGGGTTTTTGGTGGTTTATTTTTTTCTAAAGCTAAACTGCATTTAGTTAACCTCTGAAAATAAAAAGAGGCCGCTAATGAAAGGAAGCGCTGTCAGTGTCTAGGCAGGGTTCACGCAAACTTGCTGCACGCCTCCTTACCCAGCCCTGCATGTGCACTACTTCATCTCTGCTTGTAACATCAATCCTTGTTTCCTTGTGAATGATTGTACTGTAATATGTAGTATGGTGACAAGTGGTCGTAGCAGCTAAGCTAACCATTTACCAGTCACAGTGTATGATTAAAATCTGCTTGCGCTTGGATTTCCCTCATGAGAAGTGGAAGTGTGCAGAACTTTGGAACCTTCCCACGAGGTATGTTTTGAGTCAAGTTCCACTCAATGCTTTTCTGCTCTTTTGCTGCATGCTGTGATCTGTTGCCTTTCGTTTCCTTAGTGCTAGATATCAAGCTAAAATTGTCTAGCTGTAAGTCAGCATCTGATCTAAGATTTTTTGACTAAAATAGTTTTGGCTTGGCCTTAGCAGTGTCGTTTGCTAGTGGGCAGTAAAATGTAGGTTGTTTGTGTGATTGCATTTGCAAAGAGCTTCAAAGTGTGCGTAAGCTTTTTGCCAGAGGAGCTAAAACATTACAGCAACATAAAAAGTATGAATTTCTCATTTGTAGGGTTACAGCAAAGCCTGCTTCTAACTAACTAAATATTTGTAAGCAATTTTTTCCCCCTGAAATACAGTGTCTGTGTAACTGAATACTGAAGCACTTATAACAGAGCTCAAGAAACNGTATGAATTTCTCATTTGTAGGGTTACAGCAAAGCCTGCTTCTAGCTAACTAAATATTTGTAAGCAACTTTTTCCCCCTGAAATACAGTGTCTGTGTAATTGAATACTGAAGCACTTATAAGAGAGCTCAAGAAATTTTGTCTTTGACAAAAAGACTGCCTTGCATATTTAAAGATACAGGTAGATAAGTTGCGTAGCTTTCAGGGGTTTATATCTTTCTCAAATACATCTGCAATAGCACCTTTAGAGAAGATTTTATTTTCACCTTTTTGAAAAAATAGCGTTAGGTACAAAATACCAGCCTGAGGAACCGTCCTGAACGAAGAGCAGCGCAACTGATTTTATGTTCTGGATGATTATAGTTGGAGCTTTGTCTTATTTTCTGTGGGCTTCAGAAATGTGTATTAATTTTGATTTCACATTGTTAAGTAGTCATATTTACATATGCATTAGAATAGAAGTCATACATTATAATGTTACTGACTGATCAATGTCATTACAGTTGATTAAAACAAAATGTGAGCCACTCCCATCAGACATAAATTACATTTGTGAAAGAAGTCAAGTCCCCACTTGGTTTTAAGAATAATATTCTGGTTTACAGTGGTTGTGTGGCACTTCTAAAGTACAAGGATAGGGAGATTTCTGAGGCTGTGAATTCAGTCCTCTTGGACTTTTGCGTAGCTGTTGTTTTCTTTAAGACATTCAGTTGAGTAGAATGCATAAGCATGACGCCACGTACAAGTTATTGTTATTTGGTTTGGAAAAACAGGATCTCTCGCAGACTTGTAACTGAAGTATTGTAAAAACAATCACCTCTAGATCACTTAGATCAGGTGTTTTAGGGTAATTTTGGAAGCACAAAACCCAGATCTTCACTTGGTGGTCTTTACGAAGTAGTTAACAATAGGCTGCGGTCACTGCTCCATGCAGTGGACCGGGTATTGTTTCAATTGGCAAATGTTACCTTCTGCTGTATGTATGCATAAGGTGAATTTAGACTCTGTGTAGCAGGACATATTCCAGTCTGCAAATATAGTGTCTTAATTTAGTAAATTATTTTTGTATTCTCTTTTACTTTGGGGAATGTAATTTTAAATGGAAAACTGCTTTACGTGTATATTAATACATGTGAAAAGACTAAAATTGGAACAGGACGTTTCAGGGGGTTTATATCCATGTACATCCCCACTCTGTTTTCAAGGTAAAATTCCTTATTCTGAAGAAACTTCCATTTGTCTGTGTACTGGCTTTAATGGTGTTTCTGTAAACTGTGATGAAGCTGATCCACACAAGTTGGTTTTGTTCTAGAAGGTGAGAAGTCGGGAGTGCTGAGTTTGGTAACACTCTGGAGCCTGATCACAAACAAAATGGAAAGAACCTGGGTTCACGTTTAAATTAAGCTTTTGTTTTGCATTTAATCAGCTTTTAAAGGCTAAAAAGAAAATACTGATGAACATAATTAGCCAGCTGTCTCCATTATGTGGGCATAGGGTCACATACGAGGTTGTTTTGACACAGGTCAAATCAAAGTGTTGTGTAAAATTATGGTATTCCATAAATGTGTTAATTAACAACCTCTGGGTGTACCAGACTGTGTAAAGTGACCAAGATGGCAAAATTGCCTAGACAGTTGATATTTTCAAAGGCTCAAAGCTCTAAGTTTCAGAGGCCTTTTTTGGACCACAGCCCCAGAATGTAATGTGCAATTGTAAAACATAGGATGAAAAGTCTGTGGTCGTGTGCGAAATACAGTTCCCAGCCTTCAGTGCTTCAGCCCGCTGCTTGGTGTGAAGAGCCAGCCTGGAGTGGCGTTTACTTGGTGTAAATCGGGAGCAGACCTCAGGCTCTTGCTGCATCACCTGCGTAGCACGAGGCTGGGAGAAGCTTCGAGCATCCCCCGCAAGCACTCCTAGCATCTATACTGTGACCAACTACTCTGAGACAGAGGCAAAGCATAAGAAACAGGCTGATGGAGCAAAAGCATTTGTAAACAGTGTTTTATGTGGGTTTTTTAACAGCTGCTAGCTGGCTGTAACTTCCAAAAATGTTTTGTGGTCGTAGAGAAAGTGAAATGGCCTGCTGCTGATCTAGTTAACTTTCACTGGCTACGCTGGTTCATGATAGCCCAGATGCTTGGGTTTTGCCTGACAGAGAATAGTATTTGTAATAAATCCTCCCTGAAAAGCAGGCACAGCCTCACTCCTTCCAAAATAAAAAAGCTTTGGGGCAGCAGTAGAGCTCCATGTTTCTAAACTTGTGCTTAGAACAAAGGTGACTCCTACCTGTCAGCAAAGTAATGCTTCTAAATTGGAAGAAAAATCACTGGACAGGAAGAAAATAATAATAATAAGCCTTAACTGAATGTGTAGCTTTTTATAGAACTTAGGGTTTTTTTCCTGGGAGGAAAAAAAAATGCAATAATGCCTGGTACTCAGGCAGGAAGCCTGCATCCTCCCTGCCTGGGATCTCAGTCCATCCTTAGGATCAAACACTGCTTCCACAGGAGGATGCAGTAATCACCAGCAAATTCTTTACAGGAAATTTGCATGTCCAGCTTGGATGAGCAGTCCTGCTAGAACTTTTCCTTGCCCCTTTGCAGGTTTCAGATTGGTGACCTCCCCCATGTAAGGCACAATATGATCAGTGTAAGAGTTCCGATTTTTCTAACCTCTCTTTTGAGGACAGTTAACATAATNCAGTGTAAGAGTTCCGATTTTTCTAACATCTCTCTTTTGAGGACAGTTAACATAACTGTGCTTCTCCATCCAAGGATTATCTTACCTATGGATACGCATTCTCATGTCCATCTCCTGTTGGGAGTTATTTCAGTTGTTCAGCTGCACAGTTTGAGAACTGAAGAGTAAATGACGGCTCTAATGCAAACACAATTGCATCTGAGAGTGCAAAAAAAAAAAAGTCAAAAGGGGGCAGGGAGTTAAACTCCAATTACGCTGTGCTTCAAAGACACATAACCCAATTTTTAAAAGCAGGGAGGTATCTGTTAATTCATCTTAAAATGAGGATGAGGATTTTGGCTCCCTAGGAATATAGGCATCAGTTGATGCATCGTAGGTAGTTTGTCATCTGCTCTGTTTATCAGTGTGTGTACTGGTGGCTTCCCAGAAATACTGTTTTGTTGTCCTAAATGGATATGCCAAGTGGTAGGATTTAGAATGCTTCCACATGGTATTATTTTATTTCCATAAAACTTTACAATAGTAAAAAAGTTTGTTCCCTTTGAATCTAAACAAAAAGCCAGTAAGGTATTGTTTTGTTCAACTGCAATACAGAGTTGTTGCTGTCACTTCAACCTTAAAAATTGTCTGTACTTATGAAGGTGAAAGTTGGGTGATAAAAATATCAGGGAAATCTGATTAAAATCTAGTTTTTAACAAAAGGATGAAAAGGGGATGGTCATAGTTGATCATCGCAAATTCTTGCCACATACTTGTGTAATAACTTGCAACTAGAGTGACTTTCAAATCCATTAAATTAACCTGTACACGTTGCTGGTCACTGCCAGGATTAACATGCAGCATTCATGCTGAATTCCATGGATGGAGAATGCTCTGGCATGGCGGTCCTACGTCAGGTACAGCTGAGACAAAGCTGAGAATGTTTTTCTGCAGATCAAGATTTATGATTTGTACTTGGAAAAGATGTTGCTCTTATAAGATGTAAAGGATATTTAGGTAATGACTTACTGAGTTCTGGCTTGCATGTGCCAGCAGGGATGACCCCTCGCGTACCTTCTGGAATCATGTCAAGCAGGTTGGTGACATGAAGCCTTTTCTTGAGAGACTCTTGCTACTTAAACCTCTCTGTAGATTATTGAGGCATTTAGTGCAATGTATTGAAATGAATGAGGGCACACTGTTGTTTTCCTTGCTTTTTAAATTCTCAGAAGGAAGGTATTTGCTGCAATTCCATTAAAGTCCTTACTATGGCTCAGAAATTGCCCTTCCTATTTGCCTAGGAGGCTGGCGCTCCTTTCCAGCTAGTGAGTCCTCTTGTGTAAGCAGTGTTTGTGAAGGTTTTTATTTAGGGTGCGTAACACAAGATGCATTGTGCAAGTGAATGTTCCTTTTGGGGTGAAAGTTTGGATGTTTCAGCTTTAGGCTGGTGATCAGAGTTTGCAGTTGGGGTGTACGTATGTTTCTGAATCAGCTGCTGAAGATGATGGGACTCCTTTCTCTGTTTGTATTTTGTTAATTCTTTGCACTTGTGTTTGATGCTTTGTCAGTGTAGGGGATGTTCAACCATATAACAATGTTATATACTGAAAAAATGTAAATATCAAATGCAATTTATAGATCTGTCTTCCTGGTTTTGCTGTGATTAAAATCTGAGGCAAAATTCTCATTGATTTTTTTTTTTCTGTAAAGAAAAAAATGAACTCGTCTCTACCTACTGAGTTGTTTTCTGTTTGCTTGTTCCAGTTGTCTTCTGAGCAGGTATTTTATTCACTTAAGATGCTTTGTTGCAGCAGTGTGTTTGTGGGGGTATTTTCCCCTAGCATTGCTTGGAACAAGNAAAAAAAAAAAAGCAAAAAAAAAAAGCCAAAAAAACAAAACAAAAAATTACCTGATCAGTGTAATTATTAAGTGTTATCAGGAAGGAGTCTAGTTGGAATATCTTGAACATACAATGAAAGTGCTGTTAGTGGTGTTCTTAAAAACGCACAGCAATGGTGTTAAGCAGATATTGCTGAAATGTTGTGCTGATGTTGGGAGCCAGGCATGGTACAGCCCTTTTTTCAGTGAGGAGGATGAAAAGACAGTGTGTGGTAGAACTGGTGTGGGGCTCTAGAGAGCAAAATTCAGGTTCTTACTCTGTAGGGTGACCTTGGACAAGACTCATCGGCTTGAGCAGAAACCCATGAGCATTGTAAGATGCTCAGACAATACACCGTTAGTTGTAGCCATTTAGACACCCAGCTGGAATCTGCTTGGGTCAATCTGTGTCAGAGCAAATGTTCTGACTGCTTCTCTGTATTTCTATTTATCCAGAGATGAACTTCCACAAGAACAATTTTTCTNGAAAATTTTTTTTTTTTTTTTTTTTTTTTTTTTAAGTAGTTATTAATCCGTACTATATGTAGGAGTCCTGCCTTTTGGGGTTTTTTCATTGTTTTGGGGAGACTTGCTCTTTAGCATCATGTAGGTAACTGGAAGCTCCACCAGCTCTCTGATCAGATAATACCGTAGAAATGTTTGAGAGTTTTTGTCCTGGCAGATATGCTCGGCAATTTCAAAGCCAGCACCCAGCTAAATACCCCCATTTGTTGTGATCAGCCTGAAAACTGTTTATGTAGCAGATAATACAGTCAGAAGAACAAATTCTTTCTTTAATAGGAAGTTGAAGATTCTGGATTGTTGACCCTAAAGAGAAGGATTTTAATGGTTTAATGTGTGTTGCAATCTGAGCATGCCTAAAGTTGTACTCATAAGGCAAATATTGCAATAAACACAGAAAAGGGATGGAAAGTGAAATATACACGGAAGATACATTACTTTAAAAGCAAACTAATGTTTGAACTGCAGATTTAGGGCTGAGAGATACCCTGACCTGAACTTGATGGGTTTCTGGGGTGCTTTCGATCAGATTTTACTTACTGAGTAACTTGAGCTGAGGTGCTGGTTTGGGATCTTTGTTTCCCACAAATGTGGAGCTAAAAGCTTGAAGCAAAACTTCTTGATTTGTGCCAACATCTGAAAGGAGGTATGATCGCAGTGTCTCTTAGCAAGCTTTTGGGAGAAGAAAAATAAAATAAAAAGAGCAGAAATCTGTTTTGTGGATTTGTAGGCAGATGTCTGTCGTAGTAGCCATCGGTCACATTGTCTGAGGAAGGTTGGTGGAGATAGGGCTGCTCTTAGGTTTATGTGTCTTACAGGTCTCTGTTTACTAGCAGTCTCTGTGGTAGTGTAACTTGCCAGATTTGGTAACCCTTCATGTCAAGTGGTCTTATTTCTGGTGGTGTGACAGGTTTTCTGAAAAGTTTTTCCTATTAAGGTTGCAGGGGCTTATTTGAGAGCTAACAGTGGTTGCCTGCCTGATGCAGAAGCCTCAGATCCCAGATTAAGGGGTGCCAAGGACAACCACAGAGGTTTCTGTCCACTTGAAACTGGTCCTTTTCCTTGCTCAGTTGCAAAGGAATTTTCCCATTCCTTGCCCAGCTCAATTTGACATGGAGAATGCAATTAATTCACGTTCCTGAAGGGCAATTAGATTGTTCTGTGAGCTTCTTATGTGCACTGAAGTAACTAGAAGTACCATAAAACAAGACCAAAATGACATTCTGCCCTCTAAGAATCCACCTCTTAGATAACAGAAAGTAACCCACAGATTAAGATTCCCATTTAAGAAGTACTTCTAATTTCAACTTGTCATTTTAGGTGGTGTTTTGGAGCATTCTGAAAAATCTGAATGCCCATTTTAAAAGTCTTTTTCAGTGATTTGCTGCTTCTCTGGTTTTAATATTTCACATTCACCCTGGCGCACTAATGTAATGGTGAGAGGGAAGGTGGTCCAGGGATTGGGGTATTGCTAGCAGACCGTGGGAACCTTGTATGTTGACATGTGATGCTGCAGGCTTTCTGTATGACCATGGGAAATATTTGGCCTGCCTCCACCTTAACTTCATAGCTCCTGTGTAGGTTTGTTTCTCTTGAGACCTCTATGGTTCAGATGGGTAAATCTTTTATAGATCTCTACTTTCAGCTTTATTTTGTATATGAGGTGCTCCAGTTCCAGCCTGTAAGGTGCTGGCTCCCTTCCCTTGCTCCAGCTTGCTTCGTTCCGGTGCGTTCACCTGAGGCTGGGTTTGCACAAGCCCCGCAGAGCCAGGTTTATCTCTGCAGAGCTGCTGGTTGGAGAGCGAGAGGCCAAGCTCAGTGTTGCTTCTAGCACTGCCCCTTGCCTGGCTAGGGCGCTGTTGCGCCGGAGGGCTTCAAAACATATCCGTAGAAATACCAAATGAAAAGGTGACGCTAGTAGCCAGCCCCTCTGCTTTGGGTTACCGGGCATATCCCCGATTGCATTTTGTGGAGTCCTTCTCACACCTACTTGATGGACGAGAGAAAAGTTGGGATTGATATTCTTCCAGTGAAGCCACGGGTCCAGTTAAACTGAGTGATACCATCAGACTTTAAATGTTTAATCAAGAGATTTTTTTTTTCCGGTATGACTATTCTAGAGCCCAAGACGTACCTTTCTCAGGAAAGTGTGCAAGTCGGAGAGCCCTGCCTGTCGTATGAGCATGCACAAGTTGAAAAACCTAAGATCAGCTCAATTGCCAGTAATTGCCCTTCTGGAACACTGCCTTCTGCTGTTAAGGCAGCGCTATAGTCTGCTATAAGGATGACCAATATAAAATGAAACTGCAGCTTTTTATTACACTCTCTAGTCCTACTCCTTCTATGGAGAACTGTCCTTTTTACCTGTTTTAGCCTGGTCTGCTTCCCTCGGGTGGGTATGGAGGAGCCGGTGCTGGCTTGGTTCTGTGATGGTCTTGATTGTGCTCCATGCAAGGGCAAGTGAAAGGTGAGTGTGGAGCATGAACGCTCAAAATGAAGACTATGAGAAAAGGTATTGGGTTTAAAGCACTTGAAATCAACGTGTTGTTCAGCTCTTTATATCAGCATTTCTGTACCTGTTTGGCTTTTGCTTGAAATCATTTACAGAATCATATTGAAAGCGGCTGAACGTGTGTGGGTCTAGACTAGAAGCAGCTAGAAATGGAGGACAGCAGAGAGGGAAACAAGTATCTGCAGAGTGGGAACGGAGCGTCAGTACGACAGCAGTGTCATGGTGGAGGTGCTACTCCATATTGGCTGGTTTCTCACCACAGGGCTTTCTGACCTTACTGGTGTCTGCTCTGGCACGGCAGGGTGGCAAAGCCGTTTCTGCTCGCCTGCAAACACCCAGTGCATGGAGGCAGCTGTTCTCTGCAAGGGTTGGCGTCTTCTGTTTGCCTTTTGACACAGGTGCTTGTAGCCTTTATTTTGCACCCCTGACAGCTGGAAACTTGGTTTAATTCAGGGAGAATCTGAGTTTTCCTTCGAGGTTTTTTAGGAGCTGGAACTTGAGGATGGGAGCAGCGAAGTTGTGGTAGATGTGCTGGCGCTGGCTGCCATCACTGCTGCCCCGTGGAGCCCGCGCCGCCAGGCAGGCTGCATGGACATGCCTGGTGTCCAAAGGCTACTCCATCCTGAAGGCTTAGCCTGCGGGGCACTGACTTGTGGCAGTCACCATTTCAATTAGCAAGATTGTGGTGGTGTTTTTTGTCGGCCTTTCTGATTCAGGTCTCTCCTCTCTATGCTTACCGAGAGCTTTTTTCCATCGGAAAACTTGCCCGCGCTGTTTTGCGGGTGCACAGTGAGAGAGAGGGAGCTTGCACCGGGAACCATTGGTGCTAAAACCTGTGAGCTGTTGCTTTAAAAGGGGGAAAAAAAAAAATAAAATAATCCTTTGTGGGCTGTGGAGAGAAAGTGCTAGAACTGTGCAGGATCATGACTGGAAAGCAGGATCCCTGAGCGGTGACGGAGGCTTTCCAGGTCCTCTCCAGCCTGCCATGGTGTTAGCCAGGACACGGGTCCTCCCCAGCAGATAGCGAACAGGAGACAAAGAAACCTGATCGAGGACGAACCGCTCGGCAAAGGGAATGAGGCAAAATGTTGCTCTTGTGTTAAAAGGGAACAGCATCCTCTTTGCTAGACATGGAAATCACGTTTCTAAGGGGATTGCTCGGTCGCAGTGCTTGAACCCGACCTTTCCGAGGAGTCCGATCGCTCCGCGTCGCTTTATNAAAAAAAAAAAAAAAAAAACCAACAAACCCAAACCACCACCCAGGCAGGGATTCAGAAGGCATCCCGCTGGCGATCAGCTGACGCGCCGAACCCCAGCCTGCAATGTGTTGCTTATTCATTTTGTACGGTGGGAGCTGCCGGGGCTAGCAGCGAGCTGAACTATGCCTCTCCTACAGCGGCGCCTGTGCAGCCAGCGGGGTGAGAGAGAGGCAGCCGCCGCGGGAAGAGCGCAGCCGGACTTTCTCCTTGTTTTTATCCATTTCTGCAGGATCATGTATTTATAAGGGATGAGGTGGGCCACAGGGATCGCAGGCCTGAGGTGCGGCCTACCCAGTCAGTGCAGAATCAGGCCCTCCACTACCGGAACCGAGAGCGCTTTGCCACAATCAAATCAGCATCTTTGGTAAGCAGCCACCCCACCCCACCTCCCCTCTCCCCGTCGCCCTCGGCAAAGGGGGCAGGATTATTTTATTTATTTTTATTTTTTTTTTCCCCCTAATTAACTTGTGTGTGTGTGTGTGTGTTGGCATAGCAACTAGATATTGCACTGAAAGGTATTTTAGCTCTGTTTGTGAGATGGAAAATGTCGAGTATGTTCAATTACTGTGTATGTTTCCAGCATTTCTGAAATAAGCCACTTTGCTGGGTGAAGTTAATATAATCTTAGATTTCTCCCCCCTCCTTTTCCACCTATCTCTTGTTAATATGTTTATTTGCATGTGCATAAAGTGTGTATGTGTGCTCGTGTGAAATATGCTTAAATGCTATGGAGATGCAGATGGGGTTTGAAACAATAAGGTTGCTGCTTCCCGGCTGAGCCTGCTGCCTGGGGTTTTTTTTAGGTTTTTTTTTTTTTTCATTCATTCATTTATTTCGACCAACCGTACCGTGACTGCATTTTTCAGCTGGATCCCTCGGAAGGATTGCTGGGTTGCGATAACGGAGAGGGCTTACGGCGGGCTGTGGGCTTACAAAGAGGAGGGGGATGGGATGAATCCATCAAGATTTGTACTATTGCAAATGTGATTGCTGTGGATGCCTTTGTAGTAGGGAAAGGGGTGTGTGCCGGAAGAGTTAGTTATCGTGCCGCCTCCCCCACCTCCCATCCGCACAGGCTGCAGTCGGTAGCAACGGTTTGGAGGGAAAGGAGTGAAAAATGGCCTTTTAAAGCTAAAATAAATGTAGTCTTCAGTATTTCAGCCTGATAGTATTAGAGGTCAGATGGACGGGGAGCGTTAGAAAGTGCCCACTGCTTGGACATGGCACTTGCTCAGTGCTATGACATCATCCTAGACCAACCCCAAAATTACACCAGTGAGCCCTCCCCTTCTTGTTTCACCCTGCCTGAACGGTGGGTTTTTTCCTTCTGTACCACCATTTCTTCAGCCTGCGAATCGCTTCCGATTTCTACATGCACAAGACAGCGTGTGCATGTATGACCATGGCTAAAGGTTGTGAGCGGAGGGAAAAAGCAGCAGCAGTGCCAGCAGCCAAAATTTTTCTGTGTGGTGGTTGCTGCTGCTGCTGTTAAAATCTAAAATGATGCTGTGGCATTCAGACTTCTGGCCAGATGCTTCGTGGGCTGAGATTTGAAGGGAGCATCCAAGTTCCATCTTTTGCAGGTGTATTTCTGGGTAGCCATACCCTGTGTGCTCCCCAGGCCAGTGTCCCCTGCTCCCCCTTCCCTCCCTCTTCCTCCCCAATTTAAAGAGTGACCTAGAAATGTGTTCATTAGAGGACTTCATGCAGCACACCTGACACAGTCAGGTTCTCTGGTCTCCTGGAGACCCTCTGCCTTGTGAATTTTTCTTGTGTATGTGTGTGTGCATGCACCCAGTATAGTGCCAGCACTATTGCCTGCACTGGGCAAATAGAAGTAGGATCCAGTTAGGTTGACTGGAGGGAAGAAATGATGAATGGCTCAAGTACCATACTGCAAACATATATACAGTTTGATTGATAAATAGATATGTGTGTTGAATGTATTCATACTCTCTTAGTCCCTGTGGAAAGCTGCTGCACCTTCTGTCCTGCCTTCAGCAGCAGAATCCATAACTCCTGTCTTCCCTGAATATGTCATCCCTGGGCTGCTCCGGGTGGCTTGAAGGTATTACATGGCAAGGCCACCTTGGGAGCTGATAAAAGATGTTGGTATGAAGGTATGGACTGTGAGGTCTTCTTAGACCTCTAAGCTCTGGGGAACACAGCTAATGTCCCAAGGTCACTCCTAAATGCCAGGGCAGCCTCCTATGGGACTGGGACTGTGTCTACCTTAATTCCTTAGTCACTTGGATTTGTTAAATCTCTCTGCTTCAGTGACCAAATGATGATAAAGATAAAATTAATACTGGGTGGTAGGCTTTTCGGAGAACTTTTCTTTTTTTGGTTTTCTGTGGAATGTGCTCTGATACAGAGCATGTCTGGGCTCATGCTGGGAGGGTTTAGGGTGCACGCTTAGGGTGAGCAGTACATGCACAGCACAGTGTCTTTTGGGGGAGAAGGAAGTCCCACCAGTTAGCTCACTATGTTAGCCAGCAGGCCTTTCGAAAAGCACGTGGTAGTATGTGTCATGGAAGAGCTTTGTTGTCCCCATCATATGCACTGGTATCCCCTTCCCAGTGTACAGGGAAGTTCCCAAAGCACCACCTGGGTACTACAGGAGGTGTTACCATGTCCTTAGGTTCTGAGGTTACGTGGTGGGGGAGAAGTTACCCTGTGTTTACAACAGAAATACTTTATTTCATTTCCAATAACCTTCTGATGGGCTTTCCCTTTAGTAAGCTTTCATTTCCACCTGTTCATGCTCCAAAATGGAGATCTAGAAGAAAAAATGCAAAGTTGAAACCTATTGCACAGAACATGAAGAAGGCGAGCGTACGTGCTTGGGTTTGAAGTGCCAGCGTGGCTGTCAGCACACTTTTTTATCTCTGTGCATTCGATCACCGCTCGGTGGCAGGATGATGTCAGTGGGTAGTGGTGCTGAACGCTGCTGCTCTTCTGGCCAAGAGAAAACTTCGCTCATGCTTCTCCTGCTTAAATATCTGTGAGGAGAGCAGGGTCAGCCACGTAGCTGATATGGGGACAATGACCTAAACATGTCTGAAGTTGGTAGTGTGAAACCAGAAATTCAGAGTTTATTCATCTGTGTGTGTTAATTTACTCTTTCAGTGGTATCTTAAAAAAAAATAATAATACCGTGTGAATGGGTGCTCGAGATCCCACAGTGCTAAAAACTAAGCAAACCAACATGCTTGATGGCTCACTCCATCACTGTTGCTGGCCATCAGTTGGGTTCTCAGCAGCTGGGCACAGAAAGGGTATGCAGTTGAGAGCATCAGGTGGCCTGTATTGCAGAGAATCAGAAAAAGGGAGTTCTGACCCCAAATTCAATAATAGGGAATGCTATTTGGGTGTAAAAACTTCTCCTTGTGGGATTTACTGAACACCACCCCCCAAGGTGAGAGGAGGGCAGCGTTAGAGAGGAAAAGCACCGAGTCTGGGGGCCGGGGGCAGTGCATGTTGCTTGACAGTTGTTCCTGCTGGTAGAGTCCTGGGTCTTGGGCCCTCAAGTCCTTGTTACTCACCCTTAGATCAGGATATTGCAGGTGGAGGAAAGATTGGCATTTCTAAAAGGATGGTCGCAACTTGGAAGTTGGATCTCTTTTCAAAAACAAGCTCAAGTAGTTTCAGCAAGTGTAGGAGTAACAGACAGGAGAACTACACTAGGCAGCTCTACACTCAAGATGTCCCAGTAGCTTTAAGTGTGATTCCCCTTCCCTGTTGCTCTGCAAAGGGTTCACCTGAATAAGAAGGAAACCGGACAGACTTCCAGATAAAATAGCAAAACGGGCTACCCACAAAGAAACAGGTTGTGAATATAACTTTGTAGTCTTTCAGTGATGCTTTGATATTACTCAGGTTAAAAAAAAAAAGTGGAAAAAAAATGAGCAAATGTGGTTAAGAAAGCTGAAGGAGCTTACCTTTTGTCATAATTCAAGCAACAGTTTTAATAGTCGCTCTTTCCTGGAGTGCTTTTCTTTTTGCTCATTGTGTAGACCAACACNNNCCCCCCCCCCCTTTTTTTTTTTTTGCCTGACACTTGTGGCAACAGTAACCATCACTAACTTGGAACAGTGGTGGAAAATACCCTGCATATTTCTGCTGGTGCAGTGAAAGGTACTACCTGAAATGGAGATCGGGTACCTACTACATCTCCATATTATTTTGCAGACTATCAGTGATCCTTCAATTAAAAGTTACAACTAGAAATCTAAGCCTTGAAGCTCAGAAAGCTGTGTTTAGAAAGAAGGGTAGAGGTTCTGCATGTTGATAAGATACACATATCAACATTTTCAAGTGAAAGGTGTGTTTTAAGTATGTGCAGAAATGCCTCAATCTGCATTTCTGGATGTTTTTCATGCTCAACCCCTTAACTCCCCACCGCCTCATGCATTTCCTCCATAGCTGCTTTTACAGTTTTCAAGTGAAATGATCTAATAGTTTACATTTCATAGAGTCCACACTGTCTGATCTTTCTATCGAAGGTGTTGGCATTCTCTTTGAAATCCAAATGCCAGCAAAAGAATTATGTGATCTCATCCTGGGTCTGCAAAGCCAAATATCTAGGTATGTGTGAGCGGGCGTCTCTGGATGCGGCCATCAAAATGACACCAGGGCAGTCTAACTCCAAAACCAGGTACATTTACACGATGGCTGTTCTCCTGCCCCCTCTTCTGCTGGAGCAATGACATTTTATTCCAGATGGTTGAGTTTCTCCTAATGGAGACTTATCTGGCTGCTGCCTTTGTAGGTCTTTGCTCTAAAAATACTTAACTTGTTCTTTCTCATCTCAAAGTTCTTCTCTTGCTGCGAAAGGCTGCTGGCAGTGTCTTGCTCAGTACTCTGTCTCCTCCAGCAAAGAGCGGCTCAGTATTTTGTTTGGTTATCAAGAAGTGAGAATAACTGTCCTTTATGAGGACAGTATTTGCTACCTTGGTTAAACAATATAGAAAAGGGAACTCTAAAGAGCTGCTGGATTGGAGGAGAAGTTGTGAGCCCAACTTCCTCACGTAAAGCAAAAATCTTGGAGGGGTGAAAGGGAGAAAATTTGGATTTTTATAGCAAGTCACCTGCCTGTGGGAGTAGGTTGGAAAAAGCATCTCTCTTCTCAGTTCTGTGCATGCCAAAGATACAGAGAGACAAGAAACTGAGAAAATGCCATACCTTAACAAAAGCTGTTATGTTTTATACAGGTTTTTTGGTTCTGCTAATGACCTGATTGATTATTGCGTGCTGCAGATAGAGCTTCAGAAAACTGTAGTTTTCTGCTTTAAAGGATCCTGCCATTTTCTGGTTATGTGGAGAACTAATTTTGCAATGACCAGTTCAGTTGTCATCTTTTTTCCCATCATAATCTATGGTATTATGTTTGTGAAATACTTCGTAAAGTTCCAAGTGTCTTTGTCTAAGAACACCAGAGAGGTGATTACTGGAACTTCCCCAAATTCTTTTTTTTAAGATGATCACTCAAGCTGTTCATTCGTTAGGGGCTTCATTTTTAAAACCATAATCCTTCATTCATTCATGTGCTGATGTGCTTAGTCTGAAGTACTTCTCTGATACTGAACTGGTCCTGTTCAGTAACTAATGTTAATTTCTTCCAATTTCATCCATGCTCTGAGATCACCATTTGGAGACCTTGTCTTTGAAGACGGCGTTCTGAAGAGTTGTTGGTCTCCATTAGAGATTATGGTGATAAATTAGGTCTTTAGCATGAGCATGCAGACTTTAAATCTACAAGATGTCCACCGAGTCTACCATTCTTCTGCTCTTGTCTTGAGGAACGAAATGCTTCTTTTGCTTTCCTCTGACTTCTTAATGTCTCATCTTCTTCTGTGACTAGAAGACTTTAGCTAGTGTTGTAATAGTCATTTCATCCTATTGGGGGGGATAATATCCCAGACCAAACGTGAAATCTTTCAAGGATGGAGTTCTTGTCCTGGTAGAGACAAGCTGAGCAGAACTCAAAATGGGATGCAGAGGAGCAGCAAAAAATAAGGATAAAGGTTTAATGATTTTTGCTGTAAATAAAACAAGAGATTAGACCAAAGGGGAGAGTGGCAAAGTTGCTGGTGGATTCTGAGATCCATTTTTTCTTATGCTCTTGCTGTTTGCTTTGTTCTGCCAACTTCTCGGAACGGAGTGTGCCGTGCAGAACGTCCCACTGTTCACAAAAAGGCCAGGCCTCAAAAATAGCACATCCAGGAAGATCTTGTACTGCTGCATGGCAGTTACCGTATCTCCGTGCCTCCACAAGTCCCTGACCAAGTCTGTTCTCTGCAAGTCGTATGTCATTTAGTGTAGTAAATGGCATATGTGAAATGTTGGGGTTTTGCCTGTCTTACCTGACATCTGCCTCTTATAACTAACTTGGATGCCTTCTCAGAGAAACTTTCATTACCTGGGAGCTTCTCTCAGAGGTCTTATTCTTGCTGAACTTGACTGAAATGTGCAAGTTGCTACAAATGCTTACCAACTTCTGGAAAGTATAGCTGTCACTGTTACACTTTAAACAAAAAAACAACACCCACCACGCTCTTTGAGCTGTAGCAATACACAGGGCTAATACTGCATTGGTGTTTCTGTAGTCATTTCTACAATCTCACGCAGTCCTGGTACCTGGCTTGGGTCTGTTTCCTTACCTAGTCTCAAGCATTTGAAGACTGCTATGTTACACCGATTGCTGAGGTGTAAGTATATATTTCATCTAGTCAGCTTCAAAATAACCTCCCAAAATGCCTTGTATAAGGAGGATGTGATTTATGCATCATCACTTGCCTCATAGGTGATGTTTGACTTCACTAATGTGGTGAACCCACCATCATCACTTCCCAGTAATGGAGTCTGACATGGCACTGTAGTCAGTCTAGTTCTTTGTTTTCTTTGCAATTAGATATTTTGTTTTCTCTCTGGGGTTGTCTTTGGAAGGGATGGAGGAGAAACAGAGGCTGTCCACTTCAGTAGCTTCATCCTTTCATGTCTTGTTTCTATTCTGGGACTCTGGCTATAATTTCCTTGGTTAGTAACTGTTTACTGTAAATTGTCATTAATCTATTTCAAGGTGAAGGCTTTGGAAGGCTCTTCCTAACTCCTCTTCACACCCCTCCCAAGTGTTGGTAGTCATTTGAGCTGAGACAGGTGGCAGCATGCTGTCTGCCTTGGGTGACACATCAGTTGTGTTGTTAAACTTGTTGATTTTGGAGCTGTGACTTGATCCCTGCTTCCTGTCAGCTACTAGTCCTGAAGCACAGGGCTGCCAGCAAGTGGGTTTGGTTTGCTGCTTGGTAAAGCAGCTGCTCTTCTGTTGATCTGGAGCCTTCTCAGGTCTGTAGGTGCATCCCATCCTACATCTGAACTTACTTTGAAGATCTCTGCAAAATAGCCTTCAAATGGCAGCAGTGGGTGCCAGTTTTCTCTCTTGACCGCTGTGGAGAAATTCATCAGTCTGCATCTTGCAGACTGCAGGAAGGACTGTTGGTTCATAAAGCTTCAGTGGTCACCTTCAGTGGGCTGAGCTCTTTGCTTCATACTTGTTAAGTGTGAAAGGGAGAGGTCCCTTTGTACGGAATCGGGGACGGCAGCTCTACACATGCACGAAGCGCTCCAGCTTTCGGCTGCCAGGTCCATCATAAAATATCAGCAGAACTTTATATGTGAAGTTCCTGGGACTGTATTAAAAAAAAAAAAAATCAGTCCTGGACGCTCTTCTCTTTCAAAATGGAAGCATTACCATTTGCATTTTCTTCTGAAATTTTTTGGCACACCTCACTGGATTTTTCTCCTTCTTTCACATGGATGCACTTAGGCATGGAAATGAATGTGGAACTTGTGAGTTTGTTTCAGCTGAGCAGGGTTTAAAATCTGCTTAGACCATCTGATCAATCTTGTTAAGAGCACACAGTTCCAGAACAGTGTTGCCTTGTTAGAAAACTTTCAGTTCCGGTAGGGAATGAGCTCACTCTGCCATCCTCTTGAATTTTAAGAAGAAATTTTGAAGGAGGCTACACGTTGCAGAAAAATAGGTATTGAGGGACTGAACTGGAACTGTGGTGACTTGGGGAGGATGGAAAGAATGGGTGGGTTGGGGGCTTTCTTAAAACGGATGCCATCTTGTATGTCCATGTCACCTTCATGATTTGAGTCCTGTGTCTGAAGAAGGTTGTCCAGCAGCAACCTTTGTTTCCAAAAGTAACCTGCTGTCTCCTATATTTGTAATGTGACATTTTTCTGCTATGTCACTGAAAATGCACATACAATTCTCATTAAAGATGGGGGGAAAATCAGGAGGGAGAAATCTTATGGCCTGGTTTGTGATATTAAGTAATAGCACTCTCTGAAACCTGGAAAAGCATTCCCTGAAAGTTGATTTCTCGGAGTACAGCAAAGCAGGGTCTGGTTTACAGGTAAGCAGCTAATATGGAGACGGGTTGTCTGTGAAGAAGGCCATGTAGCACTTCTTCCCCTTTTCCTGACATCAGGTTACAAGACAGATCCATGAGCATGAGCAGGAGAACGAGTTGCGGGAACAGATGTCAGGATATAAGCGGATGCGGCGCCAGCACCAGAAGCAGCTGATCGCCCTGGAAAACAAGTTGAAGGCCGAGATGGACGAGCACCGCCTCAAGCTGCAGAAGGAGGTGGAGACACATGCCAACAACTCGTCCATTGAGCTGGAGAAGCTGGCCAAGAAGCAAGTGGCTGTGATGGAGAAAGAGGTGAGTAGAGTCATGAGCTCCCTAGGTGTAGGAGAAGACTGGAGGGAGACGTGCGTACCAGATCTCTAAGAGAAGGCTGTGGATGCACTGCTTAAGAACATGGGGGTTTTGTGCACTGTATGGTAACTACCTGGAGCTGCCCTGGCCAGTTTTGTGAAATAGCTTCACAGCTACAAGTCAGCCTTCTGGGGCTTTGAGCAACCTGGTCTAGTGGGAGGTGTCCTGCCTATGGCAGGGGGGTTGGAACTTGATGATCTTCAAGGTCCCTTCCAACCCAAACCATTCTTAGATGGGCACTCCATTGGTGTTGACGAGTACTGTCGCTACTGGCAGCCAGCTGAAAGAGACGGACAAACTGTGGAGACCTTCTGCTTCATGGCTGAGGCAGTGACAAAGCTTGCTGCTGTTACTCAGTCTTGTTTAAAAATCAACATGTTAATCCGTACACTAAACTAGTGGGATTTTACCCTCTGGGGTGGTTTTGGTGGAGAGGTAGGAAGCATGAGGAAGCTCTTTCATGTATGTGGGCATTTGGGGGTTTTTGTGCAAGCAGCTTTCATGTGACTGAATACTCGTGGCTTTGTCTAGCACAGCGATGGGAGAATGACAGACCAAAAAACACACAACAGAAGGCTGATTTGTGCTGGATTCGGTACCTGCTCCCTCACCCTTTGTTTTTTTTCTTTTCTTTTTTTTCCTCTCTGTGCCTTGCAGGCAAAGGCAGCTGCAGCAGATGAAAAGAAATTCCAGCAACAGATTTTGGCTCAGCAAAAGAAAGACCTGGCGACCTTTTTAGAAAGTCAGAAGAAACAATACAAGCTTTGCAAGGAAAAGATTAAAGAGGCAAGAAACCATCATTTTCAGGGCTGAAGGGGTGTGGAATGAACACAAACTAGACTTTCGTTTTGATAAACCTGGGCCAGCCCAGGGGTTTAAGGGATACTGTCATGCTTAGAAGCAAATTTAGATTCTCAGCAAGTAAACGTTCAGGAACTGGGAGTATCTGTCAGCATTTCTAGAATAATCTCTAAGGGTGCCAGAGGTGCCTTCACAATTTGCTGTAGAGCAAAATCTTTGAAACCAAGGGTGGTGAGGGAAAATGGGACTTCGCAGAGAATTCTTCTTCCCCTTTTTCCTTATCTAGTTTTTTTTTTTTTGCTAAAGCTGTAAGTAGTCAGAGCAGCCATTTAGATGTCACTTGCCTAAAAGCCCTGTGATC
Source organism: Himantopus leucocephalus (assembly GCA_003993805.1). NCBI lineage: Eukaryota > Metazoa > Chordata > Aves > Charadriiformes > Recurvirostridae > Himantopus > Himantopus leucocephalus. The sequence continues at coordinate 12,753,816 of RSEF01000015.1, forward strand.
ACTTACATGAATTAGAAAAAGTAGTAACTTAGCATATAGCTTATCTATCCCAAATTGCATGACTTAAGTACAGGTTCCCCACCTCATCGCAAAATCATTTGCTATTGAGAATGTGGAGGTGAGAAAATGAATAGGAAGGAGCTGTGTTAGGTGTCTGATTTGACAGAGCATCGAGCATGAGTCCAGTTGAAATAAAACTTGAGTCCAAGGCAGACTCCTTTGTAAAACGGGTGCAGAGCTGGGAAGGGAGCTGAGGGGTTTGACCAATTCTCTTTCCCGGACAGGCAGAACCTCCCCTGCAGTGGTGTGTTACTGTCTTGTCATTGCTGCACTGTTTAGCCCCTGAGATGTTTGTGTTTAATGGCCACTCTTTCCTCCTCCTCTTGGTGGGTCATAGTACAACTCTAGAGGCAGTAGGGCCGGGCATGGCCCGGTGATGAGTCTGGCTCTGCTGGTACCCGGTATCATAGTCAGGATTTCGGTGTCCTTTCGTGGACTGAAGGGCAGAGGAGTAGCCAGTGACTGAAGGTCCTCCAAGTCCTGTGTCCCTGTGATCCTAAGGGAAGTCTTGTTTTGACCTTGTATGCACGCAGGAAATGAATGAGGACCACAGCACGCCGAAGAAAGAGAAGCAAGAAAGAATATCCAAACATAAAGAGAACCTGCAGCACACACAGGCTGAAGAGGAAGCCCACCTTCTCAGCCAGCAGAGACTCTACTATGACAAAAACTGCCGTTCCTTCAAGAGAAAAACGATGATCAAGAGGCACGAGATGGAGCAGCAGAACATTCGGGAAGTATGGCACTCTTCACTTCCTTTCCCAAGCGCGTCTTTAATTGTTTTAGCTTCATGTCTGTAAAACAGTTAGACTGAGTGACATTAGATCTTCGTGTTTCCAGTTGCTAAACACAACTGAGAAAACTGCAGGAAACGTGTTTTGGGAAGTGATTTTCCACATAGATGCTTTTGTTAACAGAGCAGGGGTGGCATCGTTGACTTGCAGACAGAAACATTATGTGGGCCACCCATTCGGGGCTTGGTGCTTCATCTGAGCTCCTGGGCATTACGTTTTGGGGGATCCTGTTGGGTTTCTTTCGCAGCACAGGGCAGTTTGTGTCACGTTGAGCGCTAGGGCCACCTGTGGGGTGTCTGAAAGGGCATCCCGTGAGGAGTTCTACTTGTTGGCTAAAGAAAACTTACACTGTTGAAATATATGTGTAATTAACCTTAAAAGAACAATATTAAGGTTGCAGAATGAAATGCTACAAATGTACGCAATACCAAAAATTCGGTCCTCTTTTGTGTCTGCAGTCTGCTTGTCTACAAATAATCAGATGTTGCTTTTCCATTGGGCTCTGTTCAAATTAGTGCACAGAATGGGCGATACTTCGTTAATGAGAAACTATTCAACATCGTGCTTTTCCTCATTAGTTATTAACCCTTGTCTTACAGGCTGCCTGTAGTCAAATACCACTTTGGAGAAAGAACTATTGTAGATTTTTCAGTGGTCATGACTATAGTATCTGAATTCTTCATTAATGTTATTTTTGGATAAAGACTATGAGATGAGAAGGTATTTTAGTAAAGAGGCTGAGAGTGAGTGGTCAAAAATTTCTAGTAATCACGTACTTAGTCTGCTGCCATCAAACTTTCTGGCATACTTAACACTGCCCTGTATTTCACCTGTTCGGAGCTTTGCTGCCTGTGACTTCAGATGCTCCTGGGGCTGCTGAGTCTCTTTGCCAGTCACATCCAGACATCTCAGCTGGGACAGCCTGAAAATGAATGACTGAAAAATCAGATTTGGGCACCCTTATCACAGCATATAAGCTCTGTGGCAGGGATAAGAACAGAATTTGGTTACCTAGCGTGGTATTTTAACCAGGAAACAATCCTCTGAGCTCCTGCATTTAAGCTTTTGAGAGACCTAATTTTCAGAATGATCCAAGCGTTTATTTCTTGAAAGTAACGTCCCTACTAACCAGTTCAAATTCACCAGATCAGACACCTGAAGTAAATAACACTTTCAGAATGTGGGAGTGTTTTTCTTGGTATTTTATGTAACCACCGAGGCTCTTTATGTGCAAGTGGGAAGGCGTTTGAGGGAAGTGGATTGCCTCTGTTTGTTCACGCTGTGTGAACTGAAATCGGGTGTGGGACGGGCACGAGAGCGGCTGGCTGTCCTGTCCCAAGATGAAGGCACAAGTGCCACAGCTGACTGCGTGGGCTGCCGCGCTGCCTGTTCAGTGTGCTACCCGCCTTTGCGCAAGTGGGAGATGACTTCCGCACGCCGGTAGATCTAATTTTTGATCCTGGCTGTCAAGGTGCAAGTTTTGCTTAAATGTAAACGTATGCAACATCCTCACGGCCAAGAATGCAGAGACAAGGCCTGACCCCGTTTCTTTCCCCATCCTCCTACCTTAAACCTGCTGCAATTGCAACAGCCAAAGGGGCTGAAGTGCCCGTTTGCAGGTGTTGATGTTGAGAATTACAACAGGATTACAAGGTGCAAGCAACAACTCCGAATAATTAGATTAATTTTTTTGCTTCTGCTGCAGAAACTCGTTAGACTGAGCCAACGCTGGGCCCTCCCTGTGCGGGGCACTGCGTAGCGCCAGGCAGCCCCTGCTGTGCCTGTCTTAGTCTAGCGTGAAGCACAGCGATGAGTTTGTAAACCCGCGAGCTGAAACCGAGACGTACCAGCAGCCCATCTGTGAAGGTCACCAAATATCAGCAAGGGGTACAGCTGTAATCACTGCTTGACTGAGCCGGATTCAGCTCCGTGCTCCACAGGTTGTTGCTGAGACAGAAATATTAGCATTAATCAGGGAGGGAATCCAGTATCTGCCTCTTCCTTGGCTTGTAACTCAGTGAGGGTTTTCCTAGCCCGCAGGGCGCCGTGTACAGGAACTCTGATGTGCATGTTGCAAAATTGGGTGAGGTTTGGGCTGTATCCTCATTTTAAAAAGCGTGATGCATCTGGGGCCAAAACCCACCTGTACACAGTGGCAGATTAAGTTCTTTTTCTTACCTGATGTGGTGTGTTGGAGCCGTTCAGCTCCACTTTGGCCAGGCTAGTATTAGTGATACATGAGAAGCCTCACCTCCCCGGGTCTAGCAGGGGCTCAGGGTCATTTAAAACAGATAAATAAGAGCCCCCGATTCTGTCAGTCGCCCCAGCCCAGAACCCCCAGCTCTGAGTACCCCGGGATCTGTTTATTAAAAACTTGAATGATTCTCGGTAGTTGCAGAGGGCTTGTGTGTGGTCCCAGTGCCACCTGCTGGAGACTCCCTGGGTGATCCAGGAGCTGCCAGAGGAGCAGATTACAGGGCAGGGCGGGCGGATGGATGGACAGACAGACAGATGGACGGACGGATGCTGGGTGGCCGCTTTGTTAGCATTCCCATCGTGCTGCTGGGTTTGTGTTTCCCTGTGGCACATGGAAGTCCTTGATGCTGTCTGGAGGAGTGACTAGGACACCCGGCCTCGCAAACTCACTGCAGCATCTCAGGGCCTGCTGAGAATCGCTCCTTAGCTCTTTTCTTGTGCTCTGCTGTCTTCTTGTGCAGGAGTTAAACAAGAAGCGGACCCAGAAGGAAATGGAGCATGCCATGCTGATCCGGCACGACGAGTCGACGCGCGAGCTGGAGTACAGGCAGCTGCACACGCTGCAGAAGCTGCGAATGGACCTGATCCGGCTGCAGCACCAGACTGAGCTCGAGAACCAGCTGGAATACAACAAGCGGCGAGAGCGGGAGCTGCACAGGAAGCATTTCATGGAGCTCCGGCAGCAACCAAAGAACCTGAAGGTGCTGGAAGCTTTCCTTCCTCCTCTTCCAGCCTCTGTCCTGCTGGGCAGGCTGGTCTGTGTGCTTGCTGCTTCCTCCGTGCAGCGTCCGTGCTGCAGAACCACCGTTCTCCACCAGCACTGTGCGCTCTCCCTTGGATCCCTCTCCTTTGCGCTGGGCTGCTCTGGTATATGAAAGTTGCGGGCTATTAGAGCAAAGAGCTCACTGAGGATTTTTTTAAGTGCTATGCTAATTGAGGCTGCGGGGTAAAAATAGGCTAGTCCTTAACGAAGTATTGTGGAATTTGCTTCTGATAAGCTGTGCTTCCTTCGGGCCCTTGTTGGTGTCAGCTATAAACCTTGATATGGAAAGGGGTTGGGTCATGCTTCCTCGCTTTCAGAGTCAACAGAGAGAGGGAACACGGGTGTGCTGAGCTCTGTGCTCTGTCCCAGTTCGGCTGCAGGTTGATTAGAAACCTCTGAGCTGCTTGCTGCGGGAGATTTCTGTTCTTCCTCTGAACGTCCAAAAAGGCACGTTGCTTTTGTGCGCTTTGTCACACCCTCANCACACCCTCGCTGGTTCTCAGATCTGCAGTCTCCGTGTAGCCCATGGTCAAGGTGGGGGAGGCAGCTCATGGAGGCCTTGGAGAGGTAGCAAAATGGGAAGCACTGAAAAAGCAAGCGTTTTTGGGGAGGCAGGTGGCAGGGTGAGGGGCTGGGCGACCTGCAGGAAGCAGGGGTAGGGGGTGGAAACGCCCTGGGCTGAGGAGGGCTTAGTGGATCCTGTTCCTGGCCCAAGCCTGTGGTCAGTGCTGAAGCAGGGCCCGAGCTGAATGCTGCTTGTTAGCTCGCTGCGTGTGCGGAGCACAGCCTGCCCACCGGGGAGCAGGGGCAGGAAACAGCGCAGAGCAGAGGGGAACTGTGGTTGTTCTCTCACCAACCTGCCCATTTGGATGTACTATAACCTCTCCATTCCCAAAGCTCCTCGCGCTCTTCACATCGTTCCTTCCTTGGCAGGCTATGGAAATGCAGATCAAAAAGCAGTTCCAGGACACATGCAAAGTGCAAACTAAGCAGTACAAAGCACTGAAGAATCACCAGCTGGAAGTAACTCCAAAGAGTGAGCACAAGACAATTTTGAAGAGTCTGAAGGACGAGCAGACGAGGAAGCTCGCCATCCTGGCAGAGCAGTATGAGCAGAGCATCAATGAAATGATGGCCTCACAAGCGGTAGGTGCAGCGTCCGGTACCTCCTGTCCCTGGGTGGGGGGGTTCCTCGCTGAGGAGCGTGGAGGTGGGGCACAGTCGGGCCATCAGTCCTTGCAGCACGCTGGGTTCTTCCTGTCCTACCCACTGGATGGTGAGCCGTGCGATTGTGTTTCATAGAATCATAGAATGGTTTGGGTTGGAAAGGACC
>RSEF01000015.1:12766418-12825944 GCA_003993805.1 Himantopus leucocephalus
TTGTGCCGTGACTTGTCCATCCCTGGGGCGCTGCAGTGGGGCCGGGGGTCTCCCAGCGGGGGGAGGATGGATGAGGGGAGAGCGGGCCAGGCCCCCTGTGCAGACATCAGTGGTCCCTGGGGGGTCCCGGCCATGCCACAGTGGTGGGTGTCCCTGCCCATGCTCTCTCCGCCTGGGCACGATGACCTCCATACAATCTGTGGCAGGACGGTGCCGGTGAGGGACGCTGCCACGCTGCCGCCCTCCACGCGCTTGCTGCTGAAGAGGCGGGAGGTGGTGGAGGTGGAGCGGGCGCTGCAGAGCCAGCGGGAGGTAAGGGGAGCCCCCAGCCCCTCCGTGTGCCCCCTCCCCATCCAGTGTGCCATGGGGGATGAGCAGCTGGCGGGCATGTCCCCAGCCGTTCCCAGGCTGGTGCCCATCCCTGCCTCGGGTGCTCTGGCGTGGGGCGATGCTCTCAGTGCCCGATGGTCCCACAGGAGTTTCGACAGAGGATGGAGCGCCTGGCACAGCGCCGGCAGCAGCTGGCCCAGCGGGAAAAGCAGCTCCGCCATGTTGTCTTCAAATTCGATGCCTTCCTCAAGGTGCCGGGGAGGGGGCTGTGGCTGGGCTGGCCACTGGGGCCCCGCTGACCCTGTCCCCACCCGACAGGCCTCAGCGGTGAGGCAGGAGCGGGCGCTGCGGCGGGCAGAGGAGGAGCGGGCGCGGGCGGCGGCGCAGGGTGCTGAGGCCACTCGCCTGCGCCAGGAGCTCACGGGGCTGCTGCAGCTCAGGGAGCGCCTGGTCCGGCGCCTGCGGAGCCTCCGCGGCTTCGGGGACTACCTGCAGGGCGTGCTGGCCAGGACGGGGCAGGTGAGCGCAGGGGGTCCCCATCCTGCGGTGCCACCATCCTGCGGTGCCACCATGCATGTCCCCAAGCCCCCTGCGGGGGCTCAGCCCTGTCCAGGGCAGCGGCCTCCCCACCCCTGCAGCCTCTCAGCCCCATCCCACTGCCCAGTTCCAGGACGTCCCAGCCATGCTGGCCCATTTCAGGGCACTGGTGGCGACGCGGGCAGCCCTGGCGCAACAGGCAGAAGCCAGGCAGGAGCAGCTGGCCCAGGGCCGGGCACTGCTCCGGCAGTACCAGGAGGAGACCAGCAGCGAGCTCCTGCGCACCAGCGACAAGCTGACCCAGCTCCGTGCTCGGCTGGAGGCTGCCCGCCATGACGTGCTCCAGGAGGTAAGGAAGGACACGGGGTGCCCAAGGACACCCCCACCCCCGGGAGAGAGGGGCAGCAGTATGGACCCCAGGCATGCTGCAGGGGGGTGATGCCCAACGTGGTAGTGGTGGGAAGCCAGGTGGCACCCCCAGGGCTGAGCTGGGGGTCCCCATGTGCCCAGAAAGCACCAGCAGCAACTGCACGTGGGGGGGATATGCAGCCAGGAGTGCTGGGTCCCCCTGTCCCGGCTGGGGGGTGCTGGGGACACGGGGCACTGGCTGGGGGGAACCTAGGGGGTTCTCTGTCGCTCTGTCCCCCAGGAGTCCCGCTGGGCCCACATCCAGAGCACGTCCGCCCAGAAGAGCCTGCTGCTGGGGCAGATCAAGCTGGCAGTGTTGAACATCTTCCAGCTCGCCACCGCACAGCTCAAGGTCCCCGCAGACGTGGCCCTGGAGGACACCGAGGCCCAGCTGGACACGGTCAGCCCAGCCCTCTCCCCTGGGTGGTGGGGCTGAGGGACACACGGGGATGTTCAAGTCCTCGGATGGCTGTGGCATCAGGCTCCTGTCTCCGCAGGTGCTGCTCTGCATGCAGGACCTGGCTGCCATCTGTGCCGAGCTGCGCCCCGGGGAGCCGGGGCTGTGTCCCCCACGCTTGCCTGCAGCCACCAGCACCCACCCAGTGCGCCATGGGGGTGCCAGGGTGCCTCCGGGACAGGAATAGCCCCCGGGCACCCCGAGCAGCAGGACCTGGCTGCCGTGGAAGGGGGAGCTGCTGCTCGCCTTTGGACTGTTGGTATCTCCGAAGGTGTTTCCTGGTGAAACATAACCCAGCTGTGGACCCGCAGCACCCACTTGTTTTAGGACTGCGCCTGGGGGTGGCCCAAGGGGGGAGGAATTACCGCAGGCACAATGCTCATGGCAAGGACAAAGAGGAGTCAGGATGCAAAACCAGCCGAGTGTTTAATGTCTCCTTCCCCGGCACCCAGCCCAGGCGTGGGGGAAGCTGGTGGGGCATGGCCCCCTCCCCTACACCCTCTTCCGCAGCTTGCCCTTCTTGGCGGCCCCCACCCGGCGCCCGAAGGCCATCTGCCGCAGCTCCTGCACCCGCTGCCGATTCCTGGCCTTCAGACGCTTCAGCCCCCCGCTCTGCAGGAAGCGATGCTTGGCCGCCTTCTTGCGCTGCTTCAGGATCTGCTGCTTGTTCTTCAGCTCCGAGCGCACCTTGCCCCGAGCCGGGGGCTGCCCAGGCCCTGTGGTGGGGGGGACACAGCCAAACTCAGATCGGAGGTGGGGGCACACAATGAGGGGACTCCATCACTTGCTCCAGGTACTCACCGTGCCCACGCCTGTGCTTCCCTCTGAACTGTTCCCTGCCTCGTTCGTCTCCCTCATCCTCGTCCCGCTCGTCAACCTTATATTTCTGCTTCCATTTTTCATAGCTGGGCCAGGGCGGGTTAAGGGAATGCGTGGTGACTCCCCACCACAGACTTGGACCAGTGTCCCTCCCCAGGCCACTGCCCCAGCAGGGATGGATCCCCGGGAGCAGGGCACAATGCCGCACGGCTGCCGACGGGTCCAGCCCCGCTCCCCCTCACCCCCAGCCCTCGCCACGGCACACCCAGGCAGCAGCACCCGCAAGCAGGATACAGGTTGTTCTTGTAGGAGCTGCTGATGTAGCGCCCGCTCTCCGTCCGCACCTTCTTCTTGTCCTCTTGGCCCGTCTGCCCCACAAACCGCTTCTTCTTGCGGTCCCTGTGAGAGAGGGGAGGGCGGTGGGACCGGGCAGTGGGACCCTCAGCCCTGATTCCCCTCCCCAGCCCACGGCCAGACCCCACTCACCACTTCAGCAGTTGCTTGCTCTTGTTGAGGTTGTGGTTTTCATCACCCATGAGATCCAGGACGGCTCCGGCCGCTTGCTGCTCGAAGGGGCTGCCCTCACCACCCACGCTCAGCCTGCAAAGGGTGGGTGATGAGAGCAGCCCCCCGCGCAGGCCGGGGCAGGATGGCGGCAGGAGCCCTCCCAGACTCACCCCCTCTCGCTCTCAAAGTCCTTGGGCCGGTATGGGATGTAGAAGTCCTCGTCCCGCTGCGCTGGCTGCTGCGGCTTTTTCCTGGCACCATCTTCTCCCCCTCGGTCCCGTTTTCGCTTCTGGCCCACCACAGTGGAGAACACGTCCTGGAAGGAGATAGCAGAGGCGTCAGAGGAGCCGTGTTCTCCCACCAGTCACTGTGCTGGCCCCCAAACCCTGGCACAGCCCAGGGGCCCTGGTGCCACCAGCACCCAGCCAAGGCTGCCTTGCAGCAGCTCCCACAGCCACGGCAAACCCCCCGTCCCCACCCCGTTACCTGGAGGTTTTCCTCCTCTCCTTCTCCTTCCTCAGGCCCGGGGGTGGCCGGGCACAGCCCCTGCCCTTTGAGAGCTGCTGCCCGCTTCTCCTGCTGCCCGCGCTGGAACTTCTCGATGAGGGCATGGTCATGGCGCCGCTTCGACCGCATCACGGTGCTGGCCAGCGTCCGGGATGTGGCGTTGATCTCAAAGATGGTCTGCTCCCGGGGCAGAAGTGTGAGCCCCAGTGAGCTGCGTGGCCGGCTGGCCGCACAGACTTTCCCTCCCCACCCCAACCCGGGCACCTTGTGCCCAAGGACAGGTCTCAACTCACCGCCTTGGACTTGTAGCTTTTAATGCTGTCCACGAACTTCAGCCTCTCCAGCTCTGTGTCTTCAAAGCGAGCACCTGGGGAAGGCGGGCACGGAGAGGGACACAGGTTAGCCCCTTGGTGAGGGGGACGGGGTCCCCTCCCTCGGTGTCCCCGAGGCACTCACTGAAGAGTGGGTGGATGCCCAGCTGGGACACGTCCAGGTCCTTCGCCCTCTTGATGGACTCGGGCGAGGGGCCGGGCCGGGACCGCAGGTACTGCTTGTAGGCGTTGTCGGCGACACGGCGCAAGCTGCGCAGCTCCAGCGAGCCCTCGTGGTCCGTCAGCAGCAGGCACTCCTCGTCGTCCACCAGGCTCTGGGGGACACGGCCCAGGACCCCACCGGCATCTGCAGCCCAGGGGACACCGTATCACCTTGCTGGCACCCACCCTGGGCTTGTTGCAGCGGGCACGGCAGCGATCCAGGGTTTAACAGAGCAAACAGTCACGGGGAGCTCGGTGGTGTTAAATCAGCATCCCCAACACACGGGGTGTGTCAGAGCCCCCAGCACCCCATTTTCCCCAGCTGCACCCCAGTAATGAGAGCATGTCACCCCTCTGCACAAACGCCAACCACGAGACTGCGGACTCCAGCACTGGCCAAGGATAAAACCCCAGTGGCCACGTGGCCAGCATCCCAGCTCAGGGGGAAGTGCAGTCACCCCGATGCCTGCAACCGGGTCTGCCTTACCAGCAGGCATCTCCTGGGCACCGGCGAGGATGAGCGGACGCCCCAGGAAGAGGTGGAGGTCAAACACGTAGGGCATTTCATCGGGAGCCACCAGCGAGTAGGCAGTGCCACTCCGGCCAGCTCGGGCCACACGACCTGGCAAGAGGACGAGAGTGAGAAAACGGACCCAGCCCTCCACCACCCAGGCAGGGACCCACTGGTGCCCCTGGGAGCCCTCGCACATGACGTTTACCAGGGGCACATGGCTGGCAAGGGGCTGTGGGTCACTGGGCAAAGGGAAGGCCACCCCAGTGCCGTCCTACAGGGAAGACACCAGCCCTGCCCCCAAGAGCCCCCACAGTCCAGCTGGGAGATCAGGGACATTCCTGCCCCGGCTTTGTCCCCAGCCTGTCTCCTCATGTCACAACACAGCGACTGCCCCAAAGATATCACCACCAAGTCAGGGGCATCGGTGCCAGCCCAGCAGGCCACAGGGATGGGAAAAACAGGGGACAAGGGACAGCCCACTCACACCCTCCCTGTCACCCTGAGGGACCCCCAGGTTGCAAGGACCCCTGTGTGGGGCACTGGCACCCACCGACGCGATGCAGGAACAGCTTGGCCTTGGCGGGGAAGCTGTAGTTGATGACGTTGTCCAGCATGGGGATGTCGAGCCCACGGGCGGCCACATCGGTGACCAGCAGCACCGGGCACTTGCCCTGGGCAAACTTGGCGATGTTGATCTTGCGAGCGGTCTGGTCCAGCGAGCTGTAGATGTGTGTGCAGCGGATGCCCTGGGCTGTCAGCAGCTGGAGGAGGGGAGAGGGATCAGATCCCAGCTTGGCATGCACCCTAAGCCAAGGGACAGCGCCACCCAGGGCCCTGAGACCCCAGGGTGCCCACCCGGACCCCCAAATCCCACTGTGCTCCCCCCTCTCTCCAAGGACGCAGCTCCTCCACAATCACATATGTGATGGGATTTCTTCCCCATATATGAGGGATTTCTTCCTCGACCCAGCAAAACAGAGGTGGACACTCCAGCAGAGACATGCCCACAGATGCAGACCCCACGTGAGCCTGGAAAGGGGCATTGGGCACCCCCAGCAGCCTGCCCTTTAACAGGGGTACACACTGGGCACCCCCAAATGTCACTTGCCTCCTTGAGATACTCCGTGTGGTGCTTGGTGGCCACGAAGACGACTGTCTGGTCCTGGGGCTTCACCACGTTCCGGAGCAGGTGGAGCAGCACGGCTGGTTTGTCATCCCCGCGCACGTGGAAGAAAGCCAGCTGCAAAGGGAGGGCAGAGCTCAGCCCCTTGGCGTCCCCATGCCAGACACTGCCACCCCTTGTCCCCTCCTCACGAGCCTGGAGCCACCGCAAGGGCCCCCAGTGCCTCTCACCTTGAGCTGCTCGCTGAGCTTGGACTCCACATCCAGGCGGATCAGCATCGGCTCGGTGAGACCTGTGGGATATGGTGACACGCGGGATGTGGGTCGCACATGGGATGTCCTACTGGGACCAGCCCCACCCCTCGGCTTGGGGACACCCGCTTGGCCCAGCATTAACCCAGCTCGGTTTTGCCAGTCCTGGGCCCAGCCCAGCTGCAGGACCGTGCCATGACCCCATCCCCAGGTTCCTCCCAGGTCCAGCTCCCCCCAGCCACCATCTGCCCCACGCTCCTCACCGGCCCGGGCAAACTCGACAAGCAGCTTGGGCAGCGTGGCGGAGAAGAGGACAGTCTGGTGGCAGTCGGGGAGCCGGGCGATGATCTCCTGGAGCTGCTCAGCAAAGCCCATCTCGAAGAGCCTGCAGAGAAGGGGACACGGGACATGGCAGCACCTGTTTGGTCCGTCTGTGCCCACCCCCAGGGCACCTCGCTCCCGCCATCATTCACCCCACGTGCAGGGACACTGCCAGCCCAGGGACCCCTGGAGACCTCCCTGCGCCCCACTGACCTGTCGGCCTCATCGAACACCACGTACTCCACAGTGTGCAGCTTCAGTTTCATCTCCACCGCCACATGCACCAGGCGCCCGGGGGTGGCGATGATTCTGTGGGGACAGAGCTGGTGACGGGACCACACTGGGGGGACAGCATCCCCACACCATCCCAGGTGCAGGTCCCAAATCAAAGACAACCCAAAAGAACTCCCCTTGTCCTCTGTGGGGAGCAGAGGCAGGCGTTCCAGTGAACACCAGGACATGTCCACCAGGTGTGCAAACACCAGTGATGTCCCCAGATGGTGGGTGGCTCTTGGGGGCCATTTGCCTACCANTTTGCCTACCGGATCCCCTCCCCACGCCCCCACTCACATGTCGGGGTTCTCATGCAGGGCGGCAAACTGGTCCTCCATCCTGCGAGAGAGGGGAAAGGCTGTGGTGGCACTGGGCGACACGGGGCAGCTCAGCCCCTCGCCAGGTTCCGGGGAGGCTTTAGGGAAGTGGGGACCGGTGGGGACATGGGGATGGCTTACTTGTCTCCTCCCAGGATCAGGGCTGTCTTCAAGCCTGTGAACTTGCCCAGCTGTGGGGTGAGAAAGAAACATATCAGCAGGGGGGGATAAAACCAAACCCCTCACCTCTGTTGTCCCCACTTGCCCCCATTGTCCCCGTACCTCCTTGGTGAACTTCAGGGTCTGCAGGGCCAGCTCGCGGGTGGGCGAGAGGATGAGGGCGCGTGCCCCGGCCTGGCTGGGTGCCTTCAGCCGCTCGAACATGGGGATGAGGAAGCACGCCGTCTTCCCGCTGCCCGTCCGTGCCATTGCCACCACGTCCCGGCCGCGCAGGATGGCAGGGATGCTCTGTGAGATACAGCGTCACTGTCACCATCACCGTCCCACCACCCCAGGGCAGGGGTCCCACCGCCCCCGGCACTCACCTTCCTCTGGATGGGGGTGGGCACCTTGTAGCCCTTCTTCATGATGCCCTTGAAGACAGGGTAGCTCAGGCCTGTAGGGACGGGGACAGGTGAGGGGGCGCGGCGGGCAGGAGGGGACGGTCCCCATCCCGGGATGGCTGTCCCCTGCCCCACACGTACCCATGGACTGGAAGCCCCCAGATTTCTTCTTCTTCTGGTTCTGGGCCCGCACCATGGCTCGCGTGTCCGGCTCGGCCTCAGCGCCATCATCCTCCTCGGTGGCGGGGAAGGCGGGCAGCGGGGCCGTGGGGACCTGGGGACAGCAGGGGACACAGCTGTGGCGATGGGCATCCCGGCAGTGCCCGGGCACTGCTGCTCTGCACTGCCGGCCCGGGTAGGGACACCGGCACTGGGGACACCGGCACTGGGGACGCCGGCACATGGGGATAACGGCACATGGGGACTGGCGACAGTGGTTTTGGGAACAGCAGCACACAGCTACTGGTGACACCAGTACTGGGGACACCGGCACACGGGGACTGGGGATACCGGTGCCGGGGACATGGGCACGGGGGACACTGGTACCGAGAATGCCAGTACCGGGCACAGGGGCACCGGCACATGTGGACCGGCGACAGCGGTACCGGGCAGAGGGGACACGGGCACACGGGGGGACCGGAGGCATGGTCACGTGGGCACAGGGGACACCGGTACCGAGGACACCGGCACAGGGGGCACAGGGGACACGGGTGACATCGCTCCTCCCTCCCTCCCTCCCTCCCCCCCCCCGCCCCTACCGGCGCTCCCCGGGGCTGGCGGCGGGCGCGCGGCGGCGCCATGTCGGTACCGGCGGAAGCACGTGGTGGTGGGCGGGGGCGGAAGGGGCGGAGCCGCCTCTCGCCCCGCCCCGTCCCGGGGGCGGCCATGCGGGCGGCGGGTCCGGCCCCGGCTCCGGGCGGCGGTGGCTCCGCTCCCGCTGCCCGGCTGCCGCGGGGGGGCCGGTGCCGGGGTCCCCGCCGGGCTCGGCCCTCCTTCGTGGACGAGTCGCTCTTCGGCAGCCCCGCGGGGGCCCGCCCGGCGCCGCCCGCCTTCGCGCCTCCCTGGGCGGCGGCGGCGGCGGCGGTGGTGGCGGCGGTTCCCGGTAGCAGCGGCCCCCGGCCGAGGAGCAGCAAGTACAGGTGAGCGGCGTCCCGGGGGCGCTCCCGCCTGGGCTCCGCCGCCCCGGGATTTCGGGGCTCGCTAAGCGTCGGTGTCCCCGGGCGAGCTCGGGGAGGGCGGCCCGGCAGCGCCCCTCGGTGTCCCCCGCCCGGGCTGGGCTGACCCCGGGTGGCCCTCGGGAGGGTCGGGGGCGAAGCTCAGCCTCCCTCCGCGGATCCGCGAGGGTTTGGCCCCCCGGGAACACCCCCCACCCCCCGGCCCCGCAGCGGCCGGGTCCCGGTGCTACCGCGTCCCGGTGCTACCGCTGTAATGACCCCCTCTCCTTTCTCCTTGCCGCCCCGCCGAGGCTGCGAAGTCACACTCCGTCCTTCTGCGACGAATCCCTGTTCGGTGCCAAACCCCCGGGTCCGGCCTGGGCACCTCCGTGGATGAGGAAGGAAGATGTAGCCAAGCTCCATCCGCTGCTCTGGAGCCCTCCGCCCGCCCCCCGAAACCAGCCGGGCCTTTCCCCCCGCTGCAGGGAGACCCCCGTGAGAGCCCTCTCCTCGCCAGCCCCTGCGTCTCCGGCAGCAGCAGCCTTTGAGGTGGGCCGTAAGGGCAATTCCTGCCTCTGGAAGCGTCCCGAGAGCAGTTCTTGCTCCGAAGGCCAGGATGCTCCCGGCAGAGGACGTTCCCAGTCTCTCAGCCGGCTGAGCACCGCCTCAGACGGGCTGCGCCTGGCTTCAGACAGCCCCAAGACAGAAGGGCGTAAAAACCAGAGCCCTCTGACAGCCCCTGCGACCCCCCGAGGCCCTCTGATGAGGGGTCGGTCCAAAAGCGTGTCCAGACCTACTTTGGCCAGGAGCTCCACGGCAGCGGGTGGCTGCAAACCCAGGCCTCCCTGGAAGTGAAGCCAAACGTCCCTCTGGATGCAAATACAGCCTTAACCTCCCCGAGGTGGGACCTGACCTCCTGGAGAACAAGTCTGCAAGGACCCTTGGACCTCCCATGGCTGTGAACAAAGGATGGGGATGCTGCTCCGTACGGAGGACAAGCTGGGAACCGAGGCTGACTGCAGCACCAGAGCAGGACAGCCTTGGTGGTAACAGCAGCTTCCATTGACTGTCGCGGTGAGATGATGTGGTCGTCAGATGAGGTGCGGTAACAAGTCAGGTTCCTTCTGTCCAGGAAGTCCAGCTGGGAAGTCGGAACAGCGGGAGGCAGGGCTGCCTACAGCATAGGCCCAGGGGCCATCAAGGAGAAAGACCAGGCACAGGTACAACTACAGCATAGCTCGGGGGGGACTGGTGGGGCCTGAGCTCAGGTGGAGCTCCCAGACCAGGGAGCCAGTGGGATGGAGGTCCCAGGTGAGGCTGGCCAGTGTCTGCGGCCCTGACAAGGACCTCTGCTGACCACCTCTGGGGAGAGAGGGGTCCTGCTTTTTCCTGCCTGCTGTGTATAGTCACAGGATCGCTTGGTCTTGACGGGACTGCAGGAGGTCTCTAGCCCAACCTCCTGCGAGCGGTGGCTGAGCTATGGGCTGCTCAGGGCTTTGTCTAGTCGGGTGGTGGAAACCATCAAAGACAGAGGCTGCACAACCTCTCTGGCACCCCCTTCCGCTGCTCGACTGCCCTTGGGGTGAAAAGTTTCCCCTTCTGTCCAGTCAGAGCCTTTCTTGTTTCAGTTTGTATCTGTTCTCTCGTTCTGCTCTGCACCTGAGCAGAAAGCTTGGCTTGGTCCTCACGGTCACCTCCTCTTCGCAGGTACTGGGAGGCTGCTCTGAGGGCCCCCGAAACCTTCCCTTCTCCAGGCTGAACGAGCCCCCTTCCCTCAGCCTCTGCACATGGGACGTGTGCTCCAGCCCTGACCGTTTCTTGCTGGCTCTCTGCTGGACTTGCTGCATTTCATCAACGCTTTAGTGGTCTCCTTTGGCAAGAAAGGAGAAGGGAGGAGGAGCAGAGAGGTGAGGAATGGCATCGCCCTGCGTCCTGCTGCATCCAGCAGCTTCTAGTGATGAGGACATGCTGAGTGGACATGTAATCCCGTGGTTTGTACTGAGGGTTGTGAGATGCTCTCACAGCAACTCCATGCTTGTCACCAAATAAATGATCCAAGGCAAATCTGCTGGGGCCTCATGTTTGGTCCATGGGACGTTGCTGTGTGATCTGGGCACAGCTAGCGCCTCCAAAGACTGTCTGAGCAAAACAGCTCCTCCTCGATTTCCATTCTTGAGGTGGGAAAGAGCAACTCAGTCTTTAGGAACATAAGTAGGGAGGCAGATAAAGGACGCGAGCCGGGTGACTCAGGGTTTGCAGCCAGTGTCACTGCTCCCCTGGGAAGGGAGGCTGCAGCGACGAGCTGCTGAGAACGGGGAACGCAGGGGTGTCGCAGGGAGTTTGGTAACTCCCTCCCACGCAAAGGGAAACATTCACTCAAATTCACCCAAGGACAAACCGAGCCGGGTTAAGGGCATCATTCTGCCCCCAGAAATTATTTTATTGCCGCCTTGACCCACTGCAGCACATGAAGGGCACGGGAAGACCAGTCAGGAGGGAAACTCCTGGTCCAGTCCCATTGGCAAGAAAGGATATTCTTGCTTTTGAAAGACAACAGAGCTCAACCTAAAATGGTGAGACGTTGTCATGCCATTGCTCCTCTGCCTGTGACAGCCAGCCCTGGCAAGCTCAGGCCTTAGTGCAAGTGCCATCTCAGTTAATGCTTGTAATCTGGGAGAGCTGAGCCCCAGGGGAGCAAGCAGCTATGCTGGGAGGAAAGAACGAAGGACAGAGGATGGATTTTGTGCTTATTTCTTGGCCTTCTTGCCCTTTCCCTTTTTCTTCGTCTTCAACGTGAGTGTCTGGAACAAGCAGCTTTTCTGGATGTGGGTGGCAGCACAGGTCATGGCCATCTCCCTCAGGTCCTTCTTATTCTTCTGCCACATGCAGCGCTCCTTCTCAGTCCAGGAGCAGTAGGTAAGCACAGTGTGTTTCTCCTTTGGGGCCAAGCCTATTCCTTGGCGCAGACAGCATGAAATGCCTCTTGCTCAGCCTGGCAAGACAGCAGAGCCAGTTACTGCAAGCTTGAGGGCCTTCAGCAGGTTTGCCATGCCCATCCCTATGGAGGGATCCTCTTACCTATCCCAAATCTGGGTAGAATTGCCCCTGGCTGCTGAACTGAGCCTTCCCAAAGGGACCAAAAAAGGAAATGTGCCCTAGTGGGACTTTTCAAGAGGTGCCAGGTCCAAATACCTTCGTGCTCCTTTGAACCTCCCCCTGCAGCTTCCCTGCATTGCAGCCAGCATCTGTCCTGTGATGGGGACTCTGACTGAGGATGGCATACACGGGTCCGAGCCTGCTTTGCCACAGTGCTGAAGAAAAGGCCACATCTCTGTGGTTTGGCTGGGGCTGAGCTGAGAGCTTTGCTGAGAAGCAGGTTGTATCAGTGGTGCTGTAACCCACCTAATATGCTGTGAGCTGTTGGGAGCATGGGAAGAGCCAGGCTGGGTCTGCCTGCAGAAGGCTGAGGACCGGTAGGTTCGGTGGCACTTGGCAGCAGTTTATTCCTTGCCCAACGCACTAGTGAGCCACACAGAGGAGGAGGGTTAGGGGAGCCAGCAGTTGTGGGGCTCAGTGCTCCAGCCACCCTGGCAGGTAGGAAGCAAGAATAACCTGATGTTATTAAAAACCTGACGAGGATCCTTATGATTAGCATCAAGCTTTCACACCCCTCCCTGCACTTTGCATTGCGACAGCCCAGCAGCTCTTCTCCGCCTGGGTCAAAACTGTAGGGACATGAAATCCATTAGGGCCCCTTCAGAGGAGGCATTGGGGGTGCTGACGTGAATCTGAGCTTGTTCAGCTTAATTTGGATGTCGGCACAGTGACGTGCAAGCTGTTAAGCCTGCAGGTCTCAGTGGGCTGGGAGAGAAACCGAAGTGTGATTTGGACACTAGATGGAGACAAGAGGGTTAAGGATTGACATGAAAGTGAGAGCCCTGTTCCTTAGCAGCAGGTGGATGAGTCAGATCCAGTGAGGCGAGTCATCAGCAAACTGGGGTAACTGCCCCAAATCGAAGCAGCAGAGAACTGCTGAACCTGAAAGCAGGACACAAAGTGCAATACTGGAGCGCTGGAATGCTTGAAAGCTGAAACCTCTTAAAATGAAAAGAGATTTTATCTGAAAAACAAGTTGACAGTGGTTTGTATGGCCAGGGGTAGGCAGTTTACCCCCACTGCTGTGTTCAGGTTTCAAGGAATCAATGAGGGAAACCAGAGCCCATCGCATCAGCCACATGCTTTCCTGTCCCACACTGGCCCAGGTTGTCACCGAGGGCTTCCAGGCCATCAGGAGGTCAGAACTGGCACTTCCTCGCTATTTACACCACAAGAACAATGTTGGTTAAAATATAAATGGGTTGCTTGGATTTCGTACTGCGGTTCTCACTCACATTTGACGCTTTACTACTGCCCTGTCCTCTTGTTCTACCAGAGCTGTGCAGTCCAGCATGAGAGCAAAAGATGCTCCATTACTGCTGTGGGCTGCCCTGCCTGTTGGAGGCTGGTGCTTGTGTGGAGCAAACACCAAGTGTGAATAAAATGAGATGGGGGAATTGTTCAGTTGTTTCATAGCTCCCGATTCACCCTGTCCACTGTCACTGATGCTCACTCGGGCAAGAGTTGTGGATACAGAGGCCTGAATCACAGCTGGGATTCATTCCTGCTGCTGCTCTTATTTCTTATTTTTCTATCTGCTCAGCACTGTGATAAGTCATGCTCTGTCTACCTTTGCCTCAACCCTGACTCCTTGTCTTGTGTCTCTCAGCAAAGTACCAGCCAATCTGGGAAATGCTTAGCGTCCAAAATTAGCTGCACCCAGCCCTAGGTGCTACAAACAACTATAAAAGATGGTTTTATGTGCAGGCAGTATTACGTTTGCTCTGCTTAGCCCATACCAGCTCCCTTCCCTCTCAACGCACGCCTTGCCCGATCTGCCGTAGCCTCACTGCTCTGCAGTCTGGCTAGCGTGCAGCCTCTCCAAACTGGCACAGCGCTTTGCGGAGGAGGTTTCAGAGCTGAGTCAGTGGATGGGGAGAAAAGGCGGTCCGGTTGCAATTGTGTTGCTACAGGGCTGCTTTCCACTGAAATCAGCGGAGCATGGATTGTGATGGAACAGGTACAGTCCTAAAAACAGCATATGCATCCTGGCAGGAGCCAGGTAATTACCCGAAGCAGGCAGCAGCCTGACCTGACAGCACTATGACAGGTTTAATCTCCTCGTGCAGTACCTTTCTGAGTGCCAGCGTTGATTCTCAGTGCTCCAACACAAGTGTACTGAGTTGTGTCCTTGGGTGCCGAGTGTCCTGCTGTAGCTCAGCATGCTTGTTCAGGGAAGCCTGCAGCTGCCGTTTCTGCTGTTTCACCGCTTCCCTCTTGGTCTGCGGGATGCAGGTCTTTTAAGGCTTTTGGCCAGCTCTTGCAAGCTGTTTTTGAGATCTTCCATCACATTATCCTTGTAAATCCAGCCCTGCAGGGGAGAAAATAGAAATACCACTGAGAAGGGGAGGGCATGGTGAGGCATCATGTGGGCAGAAGAAAGGCTCATTTGCAAAGATGTTGGTAATGTGAGACTGGACACCTCTGCTCTGGTAGCAAGGGGGATGCTCCAGCAGTGTAGAGGCCTTACCTACCTGTTCGTAACACTGACAGGAGTTCTGCTGGTGGCAAAATCAATCAGAGCCACTGGGCAGAGCCTTTACCAGGCTGGACTGGGCTCAGAGGGACCATCCTGGGGACCTGGCTCAGTAGGTCGAGAGAAATGCTCAACCTGGACCAACGGAACAGATTTATTCATTACATGCTGGGCCACTGGCTTCCAGCTTGAGAATCCTCACCTCATCGGAGATGGAGGTAATATTGGGGTCTGGGGAGCGCCGTGTCTCACCGATGGGCTCCCTGCCCCCCTACTCGCTGCCTCTCGGGGCTGCACTGCGCTGCCCTTCCTCAGGGCCCAGCTCTTCTCTGCAGTCACCGACGCCTGACCGCAGCGCGGTGGGGGCCGGGAACAGAAGTATCTCCTCCTCGGGGCTGGCCGGGGGCAGCGGCCTCGCCCAGGAGTGTGTGTGGGGGGCCCCGGGCCGGGGTACCCCCTCGGGGTGGGCCTCGGCGGGCCCGCAGCTCCCGCCCGCGTCCCGCCGTTNGCCCGCAGCTCCCGCCCGCGTCCCGCCGTTGCTAGGTGACCGCTCCGCTCACCTCTGACCCCAATGGTGGTGGGGGGGGCATCAGCACAGCCAATGGCAGCTCGCGTTCCTCTCCCCCGAGAGCCCGCCCCTTCCTGTCCGTGGTTGAGGCGTGATGTTATTAACCCACCACTNGCCCGCAGCTCCCGCCCGCGTCCCGCCGTTGCTAGGTGACCGCTCCGCTCACCTCTGACCCCAATGGTGGTGGTGGGGGCATCAGCACAGCCAATGGCAGTTCGCGTTCCTCTCCCCGAGAGCCCGCCCCTTCCTGTTCGTGGTTGAGGCGTGATGTTATTAACCCACCACCACCTCGGGCCAATCAGCGTCCCCGTTTTCGCGGAGAGGCAGCGTCGCTACCCAATGACGAGACGAAGTGAGGGCGGGAGGAGGAGGAGGGGGCGGGAATAATACGGATCCTTTCGCAGGGGCCGAGGGCCGGCGGTGGGCGGGGCGGAGCGGGCGGGGAGCGCGGATTGGCGAGCGGCAGGGAGGCTCGGCCTCTCCGGGCGAGGCCCGTGCCGCCACGGCCAATGAGAGGAGGTGGGGCGGGGCGGCGCGCGCCGGGCGCTGAGGAGAGGTGTCGCAGCGGCGGCGGGCGCCGGTTCGGCGGGGCCGGGCCGGGCCGGGCCGTGTCCGGGAGCCGGTGGCGGGCGGGCGGGGGGGGGTTCCCCGGGGGCCGCAGGCATGAGGGGCTGGCGGGGGGCAGGCTCACTTGCGGGCGGCCCGAGGGCTCTGCAGAAGTCCCGGGTGGAGGGCGGTTTGCGCGGGCCGGGGGCGGCGGGGCTGGGGGGGAACCCGGGGACGGGCCGCGGCCTCCACAGCGCGGTGACAGCCCCGTCTCGGTGTCCCTCTCTCCTAGGCCGCGGGAGGAGCTCGGTCCCGGCCGCTCTGCCTGCAGCCCAGCCGTGAGTGAGTGTCCGCCGCCGAGGCTGGCGTCCCGGCCCTCGGTGCAGCGGGGCGGTCGGCCTGTTGCTGTGGGAGATGCGGCCTCCGCCGTGACTTCTTCCTGCCCTCGCCACGGCCTGTAAGGAAGGAGACGGGGAGAGTAACAGCTGCGTGGTGGCACCGGTTGCGGAGCATCCCTGTAACACTGTCCGGGGCCTGCGTGATTTTTCTTTTCCTCCACCTTTTAAAGAAATCCATGACTTTGTGACAGTCACATCAACCAGTAGAAAAAGGCAACGGGAATTTCATGTGTGCGGACTCAAACTGGCCTCTTTTTCCCCCTCTTTCCGCTCCCCACCTGAAATGGAGGCATTCCGGTGTGGCAGGGGAAAGAGCCGTGTGTGACGGTGACACGTAGCAGCATGCTGGCTCTGGATGTGTCACGCCTGCCTGCTTCTGGTTGCGCTGAGTGGTCAGGCAGGAGTTTGTCAAGAAGCACTTACTTTTGCTTCTGTGCTGTACTGCGAGCCGTGCACTGGCAGGAATAGGCGGCCCAGACCTGACTTTGAATTTAGCTTTTGTATAAATACTGCCACTGAGTCTAGTATCCTGCACTGCTCTTTGAAAGCAAATAACTAGATCCTTTTTTGAACTGTGGTCTCTAGAGATGGGTACGCATACCTTTATATTCTTATGTCTAGAGGGCACCCCTGATGGAAGACTTTCCGGGGAGAGTTTTTGACATAACCATTTTACAAGTGGAACTGAAAAAGACATTATTTAAAGTTCTTGGAGTAGGAGCCTCTGAAGGGACAGGATGGCTGTGAGCATGGATGATGACGTTCCCCTCATCCTCACCCTGGACGACAGCGGAAGCAGCGCCTCAGCCCCTCTTGATGAACTGGATCGGGAAGAGCTGCCTAACGAAAGTAAGATTACTTTGTCATTGTTTCCTGTCCTCTGTGATGGCCTTGCTTGTTTTTTTCTTTGCGGTCACTGGTCTTCCTTGCGCTTGCCAGGACTTGAAACTCTCAGAGCTGTCATTCAGCATCCTGGTGGCTGCCTGAGAAAATCAGATCAGGAAGTTGCTTATTGTGTTGCTTGTTTACTCGCAGCACCCCTGTTACACCGAGGGGGCGGGGAACACTGGATGGACAGGTCCTACCGATGCTGTTTCTAACACACTGTTTTTTTGTGGTTTCTATGTAATAACCTGTGACCTCGCTGTCCTTAAACTCAACTCTCCTTTCCTGCACATTGGCCCAAAGCGTCTCCTTTTCTTGGTGCTGTCTCGCCGTGCTGTACCACTGGCCTGAGATGTCAGGTGCAGCAGCTGCAATTATGTCATGTACTATTTTCCTAGTGCCATAAAGCATCTGTCCTTTGCAACTGTTGTTTTGCCTATTTCTAGTTTATGTTCTGATTTTTGCAATAAGGAAAGTGATATGTGTTGATAAATCCCTTTAACATCTTTATTGTATTTTTATCAAAGAATCTGGAGTACTTTTAGCCAATATATTCATACTCCTGTTAGCCCCAGGTATTGAGTGGGACAGAGCCAGCCTATGAGTGCTGGAATGGGGAAAACAAAAGCCACCGTATCTGAGAAGCATTGGTTTCTCCTCGGTATATCTTCATTAAAGCCGTCGCCCCGCACTAGGTGAGATGAGAAGAGCAGATGTGTTTGAGCATGTTCAGTGAGTTTCTGTTTTATGTTATACCTCACCGAATGTATTCAAGCAGTTTTGTTCAACACATCCCTTTGACTTCCAGTTGACATTGCAGGTGTACGCACACGTCTTGTGATCCTATTCAAGCCCTTGCTGCCACAAGGTTAACATTTATAACAAATGAATTGCTTCCTGGCCTGGCATCCCTTTTTTCTACATTATACCTCTATTCCATACCGCCTCTGTGACTCTGTGATTTGATTTCTCTCTTGCAATCATATGGGTTCCCTTAATTTTTTGTCTTCTGTGACTTCCTGAGCCAGTAGCTAGTTTCTGACAGTCAAGATTCCTCCTCCTCTCCCACCCCTGCAACGCCCATCCCTGGCAAAATTGCCCAGTTGACTTTCTCTAAGCTCTGCTGCATTGCTTCTCCATCGCATCTGCTCTATTGCATCTGTTTGTTTTTTACAGTTTAGCTATTTTTAAGTTAAATGGAAGAGAGAATGCTTCCTCTGTCCAGCGGTGTATTTATAGGCTTTCTTGTGACTAATTTTAATCACTCTTCTCTCATCTTATTCCTCCACCCGTCTCCTATCCCTTTAAAGAAGAAGTTGTATGGGGTTTATCATTTGGGTAAAACCAACATGACTGTGTTAAAGCACAAGCATGGAATGAACGTATTAATAAATAAAAATATTCCACAATCTGCTTCCCTTGAAATACAGCGAAATTGTTTAGGGACCAATTTTGTGCCTCTTAAAAGATCACTCTGCGGTTTTTGAGAATTCATTTACTGGAATTCTTTGAATGAAGTGTCTCTTGGTATTGAAGAATTGTTATTTTGCTATATGTTTTAATCACTGTTAAAGTTGAATTTGCTGGAAAAAATATAAAGCTTATTCTGTGCAAGTGATACTGAATGATACGGAGCCTTCTGACGTCAGTGGGTACTGCCAGATTGCAATGAAAGAAGAGGAAGGCTGGCATAAACAACTTGAAAGGCACATTTATCTCTGAGAAGCGGGAAGCTTAAATTAGTGAGTGAGCAGACGAATGCCATCACTTGCAAAAGTAAGCTTGTTTAAAAAACAGAACATGTAGTCCAGCTTTCCTCTTTGCCTGCGAAGAAAATCTACTGTGAAATGCAGAAAAGTTGTGTCTCATGGAGGCTGTGAGGAATTAAAATATTTCCCCTCTGCTCTGCCTCCACTTCTCTGCTGAGGACTGAAATGACATTAAGAGAACTGTATAATTTCACAGTTTTATTCAGAGGCTTGTCTTTTTCAGGGAAAAAGAGTATGTGAGAAGTCATTTTCAGGAGAGGGAAAGCCTGCCAGGGTGATGATGAGAGCATGGGGACAGGGAAGGTCAGGAGGCTGTTTCCTTCTGGTTTTGTCTTCCTTATGCCTGAACTCTTGTAATAGAATATTCAGCCAGAATTTGGAGGAATAGCTCACTTGTTACTGTGCCTGACCATCGGCTCCTAGGGATTTGGTGACAGCTTGAACACAAAGCTTTTGTTTAAGTGTATCCCCAGATACCAGCTGTGACTGTTTGCAGCGAAGGACCCGTCATCCTCTTCCCAGGTGACACCGAGGGAAAGACAAAGTGGGTGTAACCGCCCTTAAACTAAATCATGCGTCAGAGGCTGATCATAATTATGTTGCAGTCTAGTTCTGTGTTGCTTTGTCAATGAACCTCTCTAAATTTGAATCCATATTCCAGCCTGTCACAATCATCTCGCTAAGGACTGTGTATCTGTGATTTCAGTGTATCAACTCTCATGGTTTTTTAAGGAACTTCTCGTGCTTTATTTTAAAAAAAAAAAACTTGATCCATGATGTAGCTTTGTTACAATCAGGTCCTTGGATAAATGAATTTGTAGTTTTGGACTCTTGGTGTTGGTTGTCTGGAAATGCAGACAAGTTGCTGGGTTGAAATAAGCAGTGACAGGGTTTTCTGAAAGCGAGCCTGTCGCAGATGGTGAAAAGAAAGGACTAAAGTGCCAGAGTGTATTCCTTTCCAAACCTTGCAGAAGAGTCCTCTTCTGGGTAAGTGAATGCCTTGGAGTTAGAATAAAAGAAAGCTAAATGAGAAAACTGTGTGGAAAATTACATTCTTAAAGAAAATGTCCAGCTGCAAAAATTAATCTCCCTAATCATACAGCTCTTAAGCACTTAATGGGAGGAAGTACTTGCATGGGGAGGAATATTAAAGCTCTGCCTTCCTTGGCTTGTGCTGGGATACACGTCTTAGAGGGAGCTCCCGTTTACAGCCTAGCGACAGGTCGGAATCCTGCAAAATTGATGGGAATTTCGACCACATCCAGAAAAATGTGGTCCCTGTGGTGCCGATGGTTTTCTGACTACAACATGAAGGACTGTGGTGCTGGGTAGTTTTTCTTTCAAGCTCCAGCAGCTGAAGGAGACAGAGAGAAGCTCTTTCGTCACTTGAATCCACACCAATTAATATGATGCTGCCCTTCCCTAGTACATCTTATCTGAGAATCTCTGAATGCTGTACGCTCTCTAATTAAGCTTCCCAGCACCTATCTGAGGTGAATGACTAATACGAACTGAATTTCTGTAGACGGTGAACATGGGGATGCAATCCTTGCATGACCTTTCCCATAATCACATACTGAAAGTGGTGAGAAGCGGCCGGCGTTCAGTGATTTCCCGTCCCTCACCCAAACTCCTGGGAAGCATTCGAACGGGGTTCTCAAAATATCTCAAAGTATGAGGTATGTTTTCCGTATACAAAGGCAGTGTGGATAGCCTTGAAACTCTAGGACAGTGTCTCTCCTTGAGCTGATGGGAACTATAAGCAATAAATGAGTGCACATTGATTTATCCTGTATTAGATCAGATACAAGATTCTCCTTTGCCTCCTGCATGGAAATTGCTGTAGCCTCAAGTGGAGTTTCAGTGTGTTCAGAGCAGAAAGTACAGCTCAAAGTGTTGTACAGGGAACAATATGATATTGTGTGTCTGTTTCTCCCACACAATGGATTATGGCAAGTGGAAGAAGTCATCTTTAAACTCTGGGTTTTTACAAGAAAGCAACTGCATCTGCTATTGAGGTAAAAATGAATTACTGTGTATGTGGGGAGGTGGGGGGGAGCAACTGCAACAGCGAAGTGCGATGTTTTCTAGCAGGATTGTTGGAAAATGGGAAGTTATAACTTTGAATGTTGAGCTTTCAGCTGAGCCTTTGCAATCTCACTTTCTGCCGCCTGAAAAGTAAATTGTCAGGAAAACTAGAGCCAGCCTGGCCTTTTGGGTAGAAAGAGAATTGTTGACGCGTGCGTCCCCGTGCCTGTGCACTGCTGTGAAGGAGCAGGTGGCCCAAAGTGCGAAAGATAATGACATTTTCTTGGTGAAGTTGGAGGGGCTGTCCAAGGTGTAATTGGCGAGGAATGTGACTTTGGCCAAGGAAAGCAGTGGCTGCCTCTGCGGCTGTTGGTTGTGCCTGTGAAACAGTGCGTGGTGTGTGCTGTGCTTTCTGGGGCTGCTGGACGGAGGGGGCCTCTCTCCGTGCCTTGCTTCTGCGCGTCAGCCCCGTTCCTTGATGGAACGCATGAAGAGGCTTCCAGCAAAGCTGTTCTTTTTGCAATTGGCTGATGGAAACTGGTGATGTTTTTGAAGACTGAGTCTTAATTACAGCATTAATGGATGTTGTATACAACAAAATCATCTTTTTTAAAAAAAAATAAATCATTTACTACTCCACAGGTAGACATACATTTTTGGGGGTGGCCCAGGATTGGGGGCAGTTAATGTTGTTCTTTTGAGACATATGAGCCACCTGGATTTTGCTGTGTTTGGTAACCTGAAGTGATATAATTCTCTTCTGTGTCGGATGTGGTTCCAAAACATGTTTGTATCAGCAATGAGAGAAAGTAAGCCTGTCCACATAGCCCACAGCTTCAGCTCATCTGGTCAACGAGTCCCTGCTCTTCAAACATCTCTGTTGCCTTCTTCATCCTGCCACTTCCTGTAGTGCTGTCCATGGATGAAAGAGGTTTCCAGGTGTGAAACAAGTGTACGTTTTGTGATGGGCCAAGGGAGCAAATAGAGACTAAATCCCTGACCTTTGGGGAAATGCTGGAACCACACAAACTCAGCTGTGCTGCTTGAGGAACCGCTTTAATTGCTGTGAAAGCATTCTGGCTTTGCTACCTTTGAAGGAAAATTGGCGTTTTAAATGTCAGCCATCTAGTAGATTTAATAAATTCCTCAGGACCTGTAGGCTTTCATCCTCGAGTGAAAGCAAGGATTTCAAAGATGGTTCATTTTGACTTGGGCACTAGTTATGAAATGCCATAGCTATTTGGTGTGAAGAAATAGGGGACGAGGGAACAAGTAAATGCTTGAGATGGACCTGGCAGATCCCAAGATCTCTGACAGCCAGGCTCTTAAGCAGCCTTTTGGATTATCTGGTGGCTTTCTTGGATGCTACGCAGGATATTTTCTCGCATCATGGCTCCTAGTTCTACCCAGTTCTACTGATTTGCCTTTAATTAGTTCCAGTAGCAGTGCTTCCACAGCTGCGTTTAGAGGTGAAGCATGGCCAGTGCACAGGACTGGGATCTCATTTTCGGAAGCAATCTAGTTCTGCTGTTGAAGCCGCTCCTTCTTCTACCTGGGGTAAGTCAGTTAACGTCACTGTAGTTAACATGTCTCATCTGTAAAGCGCAGATTACGCCTTTCGTGGAAATGGACAGGTAGGCTTCATTACTTCATTATGAAGAGGTGCAGTTTTGCATTGCTGTGCCTGATTTGTTTTTCTTAGTATGTACCTGCTTAAAATTCATATAAGAGGAATTTTTTGTGAAGCACAAGTAGTAGTTCAGTGCTGGATGGCTGTTTATGCCTCTGAAAGTCTCGTTTCTCCGACCGAAGTCTTGCATTTTGCAACTTCTGCCAGGGCTTCTCTAATCCTTTCCTGGCCTAGATGACTTATAATGAATGTTTTAAGCAAGCAAAGCGAAGCAAAACTGCCTCCAAGATGAGTGAGGGGTGAAAATCTTGGAAAGGGAAATGAACACCCAAAACATAAGGAGATTATTGTTTTTTCCTTCAGTACAATTCGTTTCCCTGGGTGATGAGCTCTGTAAACTCAGAGGAAAGAGGTAAATGCTGCATTTTAGGAGATGTTTCGTATCTTTCGATATGAGGTTAGAAATAGTGGAAAATGTATTTCTGCTCTTAAATTCCAAACGCATCATCCTCTGGAATCTCACTTATCCTAAGAATTCAGGTTTTAAGGCAGGACCGAACACCTCGGCTGTGCTTAAATACTTGCCGCACTGAGAGGGTAGAGCTGGTACCTTTGATTGAAGAGAAACAACACTCTGTTGTCCAGAACTCACAAAAGCATTTGTATCGAGACATTCTCAACCGTGACTCTGTAAATGTGGTGCCTATAGAAGAAAAACGATGAGCAGAGTGAAGTACCAGGAGGTATTGCGGGCTGCAGTTATCTTGTGTGTTTTTTTCGAGCCTGCCTTGTTTTCTTAGCCCTGCAGGAGATCTGTTTGCACAATGCACACATTGTGTGTTTCACAGTAGGATGCTTTGTCAAACAGAATCTCTGCACTGTTGATTCTTTCACGCAGTAAAAAAAAAAAAAATCCT
Source organism: Himantopus leucocephalus (assembly GCA_003993805.1). Taxonomy (NCBI): domain Eukaryota; kingdom Metazoa; phylum Chordata; class Aves; order Charadriiformes; family Recurvirostridae; genus Himantopus; species Himantopus leucocephalus. The sequence goes on from RSEF01000015.1 coordinate 12,789,406, forward strand.
AGTGATTTCATCTTGAATGCCCCATGCTGTTCAAATCTGAGCGAGTAAAAGCGTATACAAGGTAAAGAAGACTTGGGTTAGTGTTCCATTATCCTGGAGTCAAATGGTTCTTTCTCCTTTGTCATCTCTCGGAGCACTAGCGACGGATGTCATCTTTCATGCATGCTCAGAGTGGGACAAGGAGTCTGGAAGCTTCTTCTCACTCCTTTCGTGAAGATGGGAGTAATGACCTTGATGCTTTGAGGGAAGGAGCCCGTTCCCTTCATGTGTCTCTTCTCTAGTACACAGCTCACATCTTTTTGGTGTGAGAGCAGAACAGGCTAGGCTAAGTGGTTTCTTCCCAAGCTGATTGCTTTAGTTGGAAGATGTGGGGGTAAGGGCACGTGCCATGGCGTTGGAGGGCTCCGCTTTTCGAACAGGTGGTCCTGGAACTATAAAAGATGTTAAGGAGTTTGAAAGTGTTCAAGCTGTAATTTTAAATCGACAACTTTCCAGCTCTAACCGGTCACTCCTCAGCCACTGCAGCTGACTTGGGAACATTTGGCTCAGGAAGCGGAACAACAGTTGGAAACAAATAGTGATTAGTTTTTTCATGGCTTCCCAGGGAACGCATCAGTTTGTTCATTTTTCCCCTCATTTTTGTGATTCCTGTGGATTTTTAAGGCACTGTAGATGCAGGATGTTCAGTTTAGCCAAGCTTGCTTACTGGCAGATTAAAATGAGCAAAGGCTGAGCACGCTGAGTTCACTCATCATAACCAATATGATGCTTCTCAGAACTTCCTTTGCCCTTGGTATCTTCACCGAGGAATCCTGCCTGCTGCCGTCAGCCCCCCTGCGTTGAAATCCCATTTTACCCATTTGAATGCTGTAAGAAGTGCTGTATAAACTAAACAGGAGCATCTGTGAAGTGGTTAGAGTTGTTGTTGATTGCCTTTTCCTTATTGCCTTCAGGGGACTTAAGCTTGAATTTGCTGGAAGTAGAATTTATGAGCCAGAACGCTCCATTTCTGATCCTTAAGCTGGGAAAAGTGCGGTGAATTTGATATGTCTTTCTCTTGCCTCCAATGTCTCTGGCTTTTGATCTGGACCTTGCAGGGCTCTCCCCGTGTCTTTAGCATAATTGCTTTTTGCGTGTTGAGAAGATGCCTGATTTTTACATGGCTGCTTTCTTTATGGAGAGCTGTAGGAGCAGCTTTAGGATTTCATCCATCTGCTTCTCGTGAGCAGTGCAGCAGGAGGCTCGTGCACCTGTACTGCTGGTCTTTTCATCTGGGAGAGAGGGGGGGCAGAAAAGGTGTGTTTGTGTTGATCCAGCAGCACTGTGTGGTTGATGAAAGATCCTGAGGATGACAAGAGGAGACTGCTGTGGTTTGACTCATAGCGTGGGGGTTTGAAGCTTGTATCCAGCGCTGGTTTTATAATCACGATCTGATGGTGTCTGTTTGGAACAAAAGGCTTTTCTTTCCCTGCTTGCATGGGGGAATAAAGTTTAGGATGTAACTCTCTGCACAGCAGTGTTAAACCCTCGGATTATATGGGGCTGGACACCTTAGCTTCTCTCTTGTTTCCTACATGAAAGCCTAGCACACGTCTGTGTGGATATATTGTCACCTGGGAATGTCTGATCACCTGTATTTTCTTCCAGCTATAACTGCTTTTCTGAGAACACTTTCACTCTCCTCAACGGATTTGGGAAGTTTATTGTACAAAAGCAATGTGGCCTGGTAAAGGATTTCACTAGAATGCACAAATATGTTCCTGCTCTTTGTTAACCAAATGAAGAAATGCCTGTAGAAGTAAGACTAAGTGATCAATCCTGCAAGTGGGAGCATTAAAAACTCCCCAGGGTTAAATTGTACTGGTGAGCTGGCTATGTCGTTTACAGTATAATCAGACGTGGGAGGGGGAAGGAAGGGATGCCATCCTCTACAGCTTCGGCTTTTCCAGCTGCTGGCTGGAGGCGTGGGGCTCCAAAAGAAGAGTGTAAGGGCAGAAGTTTTGACTAGTACAGTATTTCCACTGTCTGTCCCCTTTTTCCTGTGGCACTGTCACCCTGACTGGAGGGGATCCGTGCCTGGTGAGAGGCACGAGAGCTGTGGTGTAATCCATCTTGCAAATGCAGCGTTCCTCCAACACAAACCAGCAATGTCCTGCTGGTTATTTAGTTAGCTTGGTAGTGGTGAGTCACTGCAGAAATAGGAAAATGCTGCTGTTTTCTGCCCAGTTGCGTGTTTTTCATGGGGTGGAGGGGAACATTGTTTCTCCAGGGTGCTGAGCAGACCAGAAGTGCTGGAAATGTGATTGAAGAGAGGAATGCTTGCTGAGGCTGGTTTGCTCTGTGGCTCTGCCTTGCTACCTGCAAGTAGTATTAAATGTTCTGCTTTTTCTGAACTGCTGGCAGGTGCAAACAAGCGACCGCTTTGCTCCTGCTCTATTAAGTAAATGCTCACAAGCAAATTACTAAAGAGAATTTTGGCACTGGGGTTGGGGGGGAAGTGACCAAGGCCCCTTCCTTTCGAATACACGGCTGGTGACAGGACCTCGTCTCTAGTGGTTGCAAAGGGCAAAAGTCGAAAACATTGAAAATTATTCATATACTTTGAGAGAGCACAGATGCATAGAAAACAAGAATGCTATTGGAAGCTTTAAAGCTGTTGGAGAGGCAGCAAAAAGTCACAGTACAGACATGCCTGTGCTGGCTAACATGAAAGCAGCTGCACTGCTATATAGCAAATGGAGACATAGAAACTGGGAGTGGAGGAAAAGCATGAAGAGAAATGTGGTCAGCAGAGTTAAAGGTGCTCTAAAGGACCTGAGAAATAAAAAGACATGTTAAGTGATACCAGCCTATTAGGAATTCAAGGTCAAACACTGGTCAATGACGCTATGGGGAAGCTCAAGAAATACTGTATGTATTCTATATTTGTTGAAAAGCCAGATGACCTGGTCATCGTACGATCTAGTCTTTCATTCCTGCGGTAAATGAAGTCGAGATTAAACAGCTGATTCTAAAGCTAGGCATTTAAAAATCAGCAGAGGACTTTTTATTTTTCCTCAAGGCTACAGCTGTAGCAGTCTGAATATTGCTGTGATAGTGACATTCTTCCAGTCCAGAAAGATATTTTGCACCAGGGAGGAGATTGCAGGCCAGCCAGCCAAACAAGGTTTCCAGGCAAAATAATAGGAAACCAGCAGTAGCTCTTCTAAAATCTGTATTTAAAGGACAGTTTTTCATGTCAATCAGTGTGGATTGATGAAAAAGTGAGTGTCATGTGAACCTGAAGTCATGTATTGACTTACTTTGTGAGGTTACAAGATAGACTGACAATGTTTTGAGAAGCTCTTTGTTTTGGCACCCTCACGGCATTTTGATTGAGGAAATGAACAATACAAATCAACACTGTGTAGCTAATGGCTCTGTGAACTGGCTGATGGATGGGTCTCAAAATCCAACTGGTTATTGGGACTGGTTAGTGAATAAATACATTATTAGCAGAGCCTGTCACGGGCGTTAGATTTTTGTCCCTGTGCCAACTGCAACATTTCTCTCGGATCTGGAATGAAAAAAAAAAAAGGCAATTTCCGATCATGTTCGGAGATGCCATAGGTTGAGGGCATGGTAAGAATGAGGAGGGGACTTCAGTGATTAGAACTACTTAGTAAGATGGATGCAGGCAAAACGTATGTATATTGCTATGGCCAACCATAGGGTCATGCGTCTGCAAGGGTGGGGAGGGCTGCGTGCTTGACGTGTTCCTAGTGCCCTTGCTCCAGCTCATCCAAGATCCAAGAGGCTTCAAGGTAGCTTCAGTGCCCCTGGGGGGCGGGGGGGGGGCTACAGTAGCTGAGGAACAGTGGAATTGTGGCTGTTGGTTGAAGCTGGGGAAATTTAGACGAGGAATAAGGCATGTGTTTACAGTGTGGTTAATGTTCGGAATCACTTTGTAAGAGCTGGAAAGGGTTCTGCAGTGCTGGAAGACTTCTGAAGTCAAAATTGCCCGTTTTCTGGAGATACGGTTCTGTATGAGGACTATAGAACTTGAAGTAAGGCCCACTTGAGGGAAAGCCTCCTGGTGGCTGGTTTGCAGATGTCAAACTAATGGTTTAACTCCTTCCTTCCTTCCTTCCTCTCCAACCATTATGTGTAACCTCTTTGGTTCCTGCCATCAGTGGTTTTCATCAAATATGCAGAAGTCTTTTTTTTTTCTTTTTTTTTTTCTTAGTGGAGAGCAGTTACATGACACTAGAGGCTGATGTTTTCCTCATTCCTTTACCTGCATCTTCCTCTAAAGTTGGCAGCTTCTCTTTCCTGGCTGAGACACAATGATGAGGCAGAGGAGATGTGGCAGTGTTGTATTTCAAAAGAACCAGTGTGGCGGAGTCTTGTTTTAACACCACAAAACACAGTTACATACCTCTCACTACTGTACCATTATAAATAACTTCCCTTGGACTCAGCCTGTCCTGGTAAGACATTAGAGTTTTGCCATGCTATTGTTATTTAACTTAATTTATCTCATTTTCTTGCTATCCCTCTCTTTTTATGGCAGAAAGGTCAGTATGGCATATACCTTATTACTGCCCACTCCGCTCTAGTCCTGCTCCAGCACTGGGTGGCCATGCAGGAGGTTTTGTTGCTGAAATTGATACTGGTTTCTCACATAAGGGAAGTGCTTCCTCTCTGTTTCCTACTGCAAACATTGTGGCTTCCCCAGAGAGCTGCTGGCGGCTGGAACTGGCAGTCGGACCTGGCAGCACACTGCTTTCGTTAAAAAGGCCAGATTGCAGCTTAATCAAACATCTTTCCAAACTGCAGCAGGAAAATCCAAAGGCTCTGCTTTGGAGAATTGAAATGAGGAACGTGCTCTTAAAATGCTGACATTGTGTTGTTACTGGCGCTAAAGGAGATCTTTGACATGTTGGAAACCAATGCCTCACGGTTTTCTTTTTGGAACAAAAAGAGGAAATTCCCTCATGTAACAGGATGTGTTAAAGAACTGCTATATCTGAGGGATTCTGGTATTGTCTCTTTCCCTTTTTGTTACTTCCTCAGAATTTATAAGTTATAAATGTGTGTGTGTGTATATTTCATGTCTGGCCTCTCTCATGAGCNATGGGGTGGTTTGGCTTTTTGGTTTTTTTTTTTTTTTTTTTTGTTGGGTTCAGCAAAAACTTTATTATTTCCAATTGTTTTTTTTCCATTCAAAATTAGTTGTTTCATAGAGCTCAATGGCTCAGATATTTAATTCCAGTTAGAGTAATTTTATCTCTGTGTCTGCAAAGCCTTTGTTGCTGTGATATGATCAGACTGACAAGATTATAGTGTATATTAATTGCGAAAAGGATGGGTAATGTAAGGTTGTAGATGATCCTTCTGTTGTGGCTTTGACTTCTGCTTTTTGTGGTATGGAGGTTCATTTGTTAAGATCAGAAATAAAGGATATGAAACCAGCAGCAATTTGGCTTAACGCACAAGCGAGATTCTTAATTATATTTTCATAGCACAACCTTTCCTTTTATGTGAGTTTTTATGCTGTGGTTTTGACTTTGCAGCTATGTAAAGAAGCAGGTACTCCTGTGTTATGCTCAGATTGGGGGAGCGTCTGGTTCTGGCTCCCCTTATGACATTTCATGGACTTTCTCATGCAGGAGGATTGGAGGATTTAGTGACACATCTGTCAGAAAGCAGCTTTGTGGAAGAGGGCTTTGGCATGTGGTGTTTGCGTGAGCTGCTGGAAGGCGATGCAGCAGAGGAGCAAGAGCTAGTGGGGTCGGTAATGTTATTCTTAAAGGATGCAGCTCTGAATCGAGGAGTGATCCTCCTCCATTTCGCTACCAACAGCTGCAGTGGCTTTTGAGCTGTGTGGTCTGGTGTACAAGTGAGCCATGGGAGGCTCTTAGGGGTCAGGGTGAGGTGGCCTCACTGAGGGTGACAAAGCATCCATCAGTTCATCTTCAGCCGCTGAAGCCTCTCACTAACCTAACTGTGGATCCCGATATCCCGAATGGGAGGGATCTGTCTCCCTCTGCCTCTTGCTGCAACATACCCAGGAGTGAAAATTGTCCAGTGATCAAACATTTACTGGTCAAAACTTCCCACGTAACGTTGCAAAAGAAAGAAATCAAGTCACAGAGTGACTCGGTTGAGATCAAAGGACAGCAGGTGCCCTGAAGAGATGAGGCAGTAAACTGCACAGATGAGGATCTCCAACCAATTGATCTTGGCTGGTATAGATAGGTAAAATTATTCTCATCCCTATGTTCTTAGAAGCCTTTTACTTTTTTTTCTCTTCTTCCTTACAAATGTCTCTTTTTGTCCCCAGCAGGGTGGTGCAGGAAGTAAATGTCCGAGTGAATCGTCATAGCTCATCCCCCATTTCGAACAGTTAGCGACCCGCGGAGCAAATGGTTAACTAAATATGGGCTCTGACCCACTCAGAGTAAGAGCTAGCTGGAGGCATGGCTTCTGCTGAGACAAAACAATCTCCTGCCATGCTTTAGCTCTTCTGTCATTGTGTTTAGCTTGTGCATCAGGATTTTTACATGTGTGCAGTGCAGATGTTAGCAAGGATACAGTGGTCCTCTAATTAAACAATGCAGGGCTTAAGTTGTCTTCAGTGTAAGAAAATAGGCAGCACCATTGATAAGAGGCAATAATATACAAAAAGTGGCTTACCATGCTGAGGGACATCTGCTCATCCTTCATGTGGATTCAGCTCCCTGTAGTGTGGTGGATGATGGCATGAAGAGAGCTCCTGTTGATGCCATAGGAACTCACTGGATTCTCGAATAAAGGCGAGGACGGTAGACTTCAGTCGCTTCGTACCACTAACAGGAAGTGGCAACATCCATATTTTTTTAAAAAAATTTTCTGTGTTAAATAGAAAGCTGAAGTGACTTTAGCTGTTGAGCTTCACAGCAAGCGAGTGCTGTGAGAATATAGTAAGACAAAGAGCCCTGAGGCTTTTGCATATGTTTCTGCTGTGCCGTCATCTCTAAGGAAGAGCATGACTCAGTTACGCTGACTTGAAATATTCAGAAGTGTATTATTTCTCTTGCAACAGAAGGGCTTGGCACTGCACTCTGTTGGAGATGCCCTGTTTTTCCTAGGCAACAAACGGATAGTAAATTGTTTAGACTTCCTCGTGGCTGTTAAATTCCTTCCCATAACATCCCCTGAAAACAGGACGGGTGGTAGGATATTTTGGGCTGCAAAGATCAGTCCTGCGATGCTCCTGTTGGCACGGCGCTGAACTGGCAGTCAGGCACTAAAGGCAGTGATTTCGCTGTCTGTCTCTCTCACCTCTGAGATGTGTGGCCATGTGCCAAACCAGCTGTGCTTTCCAGCCGGCTTCCAAGCTTTTTGTCTCCCGGGTAGGTGAGTCTGGCCTTGAAGAGACAAATGCACGCATGTTCATGCCTCAACACTTGAAAAGAAAAGGAGCAGTTTCTTATCAACTGCATTGGAGTGGGGAGAGAGATAAATCCTCTGGAGGTGAAGCTACATGGTGTATAAGCATTTGGAAGGGAAAATGCCATCGTTGGTGCTGGTACAACTCTGACATACTTGACTAAAATCTTGGCTTTGGGACTGAAGGTGCCTGTACAGCTTGTGTTGTGGAAGAGTAGGCATCTAGTTAGTTTCCGTGTTTTTTCATGGATTTGCATCTTCTGTAGTGGGCGCTCCATGCGGTTCAGCTGATGAGGGCTTTCCAGGAGACAGGAGTGCTTCTGGTTGTCTTTGACAGATAAATGCTGTCGTCCTCCTGCAGCCTCACTCATCCTCACCGAGCCTCAGGGAGTGGAGTAGCCGAGGGAGTCAGCAGCTTTACCCAGCACGGGGATCCTGCACTGGGACAGGTCTTGTACGGGAGGTCAGGAGGTCCTGGAACCCCAAGAGCATCTTTGACCCTGCTGCAATCTGCTTTCTTCCATGGGCTCACGTTCATTGTTGCTGGATGCCTGGTTATGTTTCTTTTAAACTGAAAGCTTGAGCTCTGTGACTAGCTGAGTTTGGGTAATTAGATACAAATTCAGTTAAGATGGATGGTATGAGGAATGGAGGTGGTATGGCAGTGAAGAATGCAAAGCCTGAAAAGAAATAGCTGTAGTTAAATGGTGCAGCCGTCACTGTGATGAGGGACTGTGACTGAGAGAATCACAGGCTGCTTTGGGCCCTTTTCCCTGCTTGCACAGGGGTTGGAGCCTGCCAGCCAGACCCTCGTGCTGGTAACATCAGGGTGCACGTCTGCGTGGACTCTGGCAGCAAACTTTTAAAGCGTTTGCTCAGCTCCAGGAAACCACGTTTGCCTCGGACAGCCCGCAATCCTGGAAGCGTGTCCAGCTCCAATAGAAAAAGGCACTACTCCCAGGAAAAAACATAGCTGGCAAGTGTCTTCCCTAACACAGTTCGTGCCTCTTTCCGAAGAAGGAATAATGACTGTAAGAGTAGGGGTAAATGCAATACAGCAGTTCTTACAAACGAGGTCGCAAGAAGGAAAGGACAGACAAAGTTGCTACCAGATTAAATTTAATTAAGAAGGAATCTGATGGTTAACTGACAATTTGGCCTTCTCTTTCCCTGTCTTCCTTCTCCTCTGTGCCCAGTGGCTGGTGAACTGCGGAGTGTTTTATCAGCTGGCATGTCTCCAGTTGTCCGAGATGGGTACTGGAGCTGCCAGGAGCGCGTGCCCTGGGCAGCTTGACCTTTCCTGACTGCGGGAGGTAACGCCTTGCTTACTTTTCTTTCTTGCTGCTCTATTTGGTACATCCACTTGCAGGAACCTTGTAAGGCAATGTGAATGAAGATGCGTCCTGTCTCCAAAGTCATGTGTCATTGGCATTCCATTTTTCACCTATCAAGAGAAATATTACTTGGACATGCAACTCATTAGATGAGTAACTTACCTATTGCTGTCTTATTGTTGACTACACATATGATATGTAAACAGTATGAATGATAGATTTAATGATAAGAATATTTTCGCTGAATTATGTCACTTGCCCTGCCTTCCATGCAGTTTGCAGAGTTCTGTCATCACAGGGATACTTGCTAAAGTAGCATCATCTGGATAGGATGGCAGCTAGCAGCTCCATCAAGACCTTCCTCAACCTTTTAGGAGAAAGCCCTGGTAAGTCCGGTAAAGGCACATGGCTTTGGAGCCAGGCAAGGAGCTAATTAGAGGCATCTCAGTCTGTTTCAGTGTAACACCATAAAAAGTGTGTGCTATCTAGAAAGCAGAACATCTGGCAAACAGGCTAATGAGAGCCAGACTGGGGGAGCTCTGAGGCAAATGTAAGAGCTACCCTGTAGAGTTTGGTTATAGCTCTCTGAATTTGTAGGAGGTTACTAGTTTGTTGGATTTCTTTTATAATAAGTATTATTTATTAAAACAAATGCAGACACCAAAGATCAAACAATGAAAGTCTGAATTGACTTCAGTTTGACATTAAATAGCCTGGCTGGGGAGGGTGATTTATCCCGTGAATGTTTTCCCCTCTCGGCTCTGCCCTCGAGATCCCCCGTGGCCGCCTGAGCTCCTCCAAATAAGAGGAGTTTGTTTGCTCTCTCAACCAATGCAGAGTTTTTCCTTCCCCCAAGCAGGGAATTTGTTTTGCAAAGGGAGAGGTTTGGGCTCTGGAAAGTTTATGCTCCTTCTCTTGCTCTCTTTTTTGTTTTTCTTTTTTTTTGTTTTTTATTGTAATGATGACATATGGAAACTATTTACACAGGAGCATGCTCTGCTGCACTGAATGGAAATGTTGGAGTCCCGGCAGTATCGTTCCGGATGCCTTGTGTAAGCAGCCAGCTGGTTTTGCTTTTTCTTTTTTTTCTCTTTTCTTTTTTTCCCCTCCCTCTCTCCCTTTCCAGGGAACGTCTGGGATAAGTTACACAAGTGTGGAAGGCAGCTTTGCCATCTGTGAACAGCTCAGTTCGTTTACTTTGTCATGCCCCTTGTACTGTGAACTTCACAAATATCTGTTTTCTCTTTTTTGCTGGGGCGGGGAGGAAGACTCCTTGCTGTGACTAGTCAGCACTTTGACTCCTTTCCCATTAGTTGTTCACGTTCACTGGTGAGCAAATTCTGCTATATGCCAAAATAAGAGAGCATGGCACATGAAGCCTTGCTTTACCACCGAGCTCATGCTTAAAAGCTCTTTGTCCTGCAGCTAAGCCTTCCAACAACTTGCACTGAGAAACATCCTGCCGTTAAGACAGCGATAGGGAAACGATTTAACTGAAGTCTGAGCCACCTTCCTCAGAGGGGAGGGGAGAAAACATTTAGTTCTGCAGAGAGCAGAGGAAAATCTTTTGTGCGTAGCTTTCCCTTGAGGAAGCTGCGAAATTGAGGATCAGCTTTCCGAGGGGAGGGAGGGAGGAACTTCAGATCTGACTTGTCTCCCTCTCCCCAACTCTGAACACAAGCGTGCCCGCTTCCCGATGCAGCCGCTGCCATGCGGTGGAGAGAGCCGCCTGCCATCTACTTTGAGGATTACGGGAGTCCTGTGGAGAGATCCTCCTATCTCATTGAGCTCCATACTAATGGTAAATGCCGTCGGGGATGTTCTGCAGCACGAGCGGAGCGGAGGTTGCATTAGTCTGTGTCATTGTTATCATGGGAGCAGCTGAGGAAATTAGCTAGCTGGAGGGCTGCCAAACAAACAGTCAGAGGGTTGCTTTTCAAATTTATTATTATTTTTATTATTATTTATTACCCAGATGATGCTGTTGCCTTAGGGATGCTAGATCAACCTTCTGGTACCTGATGGGGAAGGAGCTGATCCACAAAATGCAGCTCTGCACTGGAACACTTCACCAGTACATTTTCTGTTGTCTGTGCCTAGAAAGATGATGTCTGGTTTAGACAGGAGGAAAACATTGTGGTTGCTAGAGTTATTTTTTGTTTCTGATTTGCATCTTTGAGTGCTGTTTTGTAATTGCAACCCTGATCTCACTGGGACTTCTCTTCTGTTTCAACTTTGAGTCCTCTGTGTGAAATCATAGAATAGTTTGGATTGGAAGGGACCTTTAAAGGTCATCTAGTCCAACCCTCCCTGCAATGAGCAGGGACATCTTCAACTAGATCAGGTTGCTTAGAGCAATCTGAGAAATTCAGAGAAGAGGTCCTGGGTTTTTTACTGTGATGTATCTTTTCCTAGTGTTGATACTTTTCAGAGAGAGGTTGGTCTTTGTGAAAGAACCACTTCAGGGTTAAAGGTAGTTTTGGCATCTTTTGGTAGGATACAGTGCTTTGGTGTTTTGTGTGATGCTACAAACTTTCACTGATTTGTCCACAGAATGTTTTGATGTTCTTAAATTTTGTATATACTGTAATGCTTCAATAACATGGTAATATTGTAAGCAACCTGCTTAATATGTCCCTCTTCCCCAAGAGAGTTAGTGCAGCCAAGGTGTTGATTCTGCGCTTTTTCAATATCCCCTGAACTGTGTGAGATGAATCACACTCGGATTTTCTCTGAATGCTTGCTGTGTTTTGAAGGTGAGTTCTGGAAAGGCCTGAAACTCTGGCTCCTGTTCGTGCCTTCACAGTCATCGCTGCTTTGAGCGAGGCATCCTGCAGCCTTGCTCCAGCCACCAGATAATGAAGGAGCTGTGTGGGAGTGTGTTTCGTCTGTTAGGATGGGAATGAGGATTGGAAAATACTTGTCTTCTGGGCAGTAAAGTTCTTCAGCAGCGAGTCCAGGTTCTGATGAAGATGTGCTCCTTCTGCATCTCTATTAAGCATTAAATGCAAAAAGGTTTTTGCTATCAGGCTGCGGTTTGAGAGAGCCTGTCTCTTTGAAACACATATACAGTAAAAACTTTGTAAATAATAACATTTAAGAACTTTTTGGAGCTTACAAAGTAAAGCTTCTGATTTTTTGCATAGTGTTGTCATCGTTTAGTTAAAAGGCAAACCAAGCCAGAAGACTGCCATTCCAGTTCTGTGGATAAATAAAATCTCTGTCATTCAGTTTTTTCAAGAACTGTGCTCATTCAAGGTGTAAAAGGGGTGTGGGGCAGGAATCAGCCTCATTGAAACATTTGTCCAGATTTTGAGTGGTATTTTAAGGGTATGGGGGAGGCAAGGAAGAGAAATAGGCTTAAATGCTGCAGGATTCTCGGCAATCTGAGTATGCAATCTGGAAAGTCTTCACAAATCCCAGATAAATGTTATCTTAATTTGACTTGAGGATGGAAAAGGCGGTTGTGGCTCTGCATTGGTGAAGAGGTTTCTGCCTCTGTCAGGAGCATGCAGGGCCGTTTCTCTCGATGGGTGCAGTTTTTGGCATGGACTCTCTCCACACTCCTGAGAGTGTTCTAGAAAGATTGAGTCAGTAATTCAATGCAGATTATTTTGTCATAGCAAAGAGATGCAGCAAATCTTCAGCATGCTGTTGTGAGAGAGGAGAAGAACCTCATCATAATTTTTTCCCACTCTCAGATAACTTCTCCTAAGACAGAGAGAACAAGCCACCTCATCAGAGCTTCTGTGCTCAGAAAAAGGGGGAAATCAGCACTTTTGCACTGGCAAGATCAATTTTACAGGTACCGTTTTTGGGAACATGAGGCATTGGAGGAGAGAAGTCTCTACTGAGAGCAAGAACAACCATGTGGTTTGGGTAATGACTGAAACTCTGGAGAATGGGGCATGTGGACAGTTCCACCACAGGTTTCACGCATGGCCCTAAGCAGGTCTGGCTTCTGTGGGGTCTCTGCTCAGTGCTCTTTGTCAAAGCTGCAAAATAAAAATCCCAGTCCCAGAAGAAGAAACCAAGTGAGATTCCCTTTTTGAACAATAATTGTCTTCATGCATCTTTTTTTATGTCTTAATAGCACTGAGGCTGTAGAATGCAAAAAATGGCAAGTATACTGGAGTTTATATACATGCCCTGCATAGCTCTCCCATGGGAAGGACACTGTACGTGTAGCTATGCTTGGGAGTTGCTTTTTGCATTAGAATTGTGTTTTTTAATGAAATCTTTATTTTTGAAATTTGGTGCAAATGTTCACTGTTTTATAGTGCTTTACTGATGAGAAAGACACTCTTAGAAGTTTCAAAATCAATCCATGGGCTATGAACAGAAAATGAATCTTGCTGTTTTTCATAAGAGGAGGATTGGTACTTATCTGCACTAAAAAGAGTGTTGCAAAGATGCGTTGTTTAATGACTCAGTAGAGCTCTGAAAAAAGAGCCTTTCTACTAAAAATACTGTACTGCTGCTATTAGTATACTATACAGCTTCTGTACTTGGACTGCTTTCCCTTGCCTGTGATAGTCCTGTACTCCATTCTTCCATGGTCTCTCCTACCATTAAATGTAAAAAGGCAGCGTTCCTTTAGCAAGCTTACTTTTGTGGGTTGGACATCCTTGGAGACTTCTAGCTGTTAGCTGCCTGTTCATAGTTTATGACTGCTGATAGTATGCTACGAACATGACAGCACAGGTCTCCTGAGCCAGGAGACCTGCTTATTGTATTAAATAGGATGCTGTCTCTTTTGATGATCTTCTGGGAGCGTTCCCGTGTTGAAGTGCTGAGTTTGTGTCTCTTAAAAGCTCCTACGTGGGAAGAGTCAGTTTGTCTGTGTACAAGCTGCCAGTTTCCTGGGTACTCTGCCACCTCTTGATGCTTGTTGCTGGTCCCAGTGCCTGGCTTGTTTGCATGCTTCCTGATCAATCTCAGCTTGCTTAATTGTAAATCAATTTTTCTTTTATTGTACTGATGCAGATGGAGGTAGCTATGACGTTATTAATGATGCATCCAGCCCAGCTGCGGGGGACTGCTGTGCGCAGCAAAGCTCTGCCCGACACAACTGGGAAATGAACTACCAAGAGGCAGCAATCTACCTCCAGGTGAGCCCTACTGTTTGCTGTCTTGTGTGAAAAATGGACTTCTGAGGCTATGGTAGTTCTTGATTATAAGAAACAAAGAGCTTTGGTTTTGAGGTTAAAAAATTGGTGCTTTGCGAAGGAATCCACTCGAAGAGTGGGGAGATGCTGGAAGAACCTTCGAATGGGCTCTGACAAGTCATTTGGGAGCAACTGAACAAGTTACCCATCCTCTTCCATCTCTCCCAGTGCCAAGGACTGCAGTAGAGGGATTCAGCGCACGTTCAGTTCTGCCATCTTGCCATGGAGATTTCTGTAACTTGTTATAGATCATCATTTTATGTCTTCAGTTGCTCTGGGGTAAATGGTCGTTGTGTGTTCTCTTCCTAATTAGGACTGCAGGTCCTAATCCTGCCTTGGCCACATATTTCATGGGTGGCCCTGGGATGTTCGTTTAGCATCAGTCAAGCCCTGCAGGTCATGCAAGACACAAGAGCAGGTAGAGGTCTTGATTTCTACAGGAAGAAAGCATGCTGAGATTAGGATCAGCCCAGGAGTAAAATTTACCCTATTTAAAAAGAAAAAGCAACAAACAACCCCCCCCCATGCTCCGGTTATGGGAAACACCATCGTTAAATCACCAAAGTTATAATATTTTTAAGATCGCTGTACAGTCTGGTGTGATGAATGAGCTACCAAAACTGAGCTTCTCCCAGAGCTGGCCAGTCTGAAATTGTTGCTGGTTCCCTTACTGTCCATCCTTCCTCCTTCTCATCGTTCCCTTTCAAAAGCTCTTCGTTGCAGTTTGAAGTGCTTTGAACCCACTTAGGTTTTTTTGCTTAAGCCACTGCAAGGGGACTGAAACCATTTGTTCCTCCCTGCTGCCACATCACAGGACTGAGAAGTGTTGCTTCTCTGACATTTTAAAAAGGGATAGGCTTGGACATTGGTAATATTTCAGCTTCGTTGTATGCTACAGCAGCGCTGACAATATAATGGTAGCCCCGGCTCCTCCCAGGATTATGTTTAAACTCATGATTATTGGAGATGCTCTGCAAAGGGTCATTGAGTTGCTGCAGTGTCTGATGGTAATGTACGCAGCAGGCTTGGCCCTTCAGATGCAGATTATTCTTGCTGCTGCCTTGACCAATGGTCATGATGACAATGTCCTTGAAATGAAGTAGACATAACTTAAAGAGCACGCAGATTGTTTATTTGAGCTAGTAGCTGCAGGCAAGAGTGTCTTATCTGAATAAGAGGACTTTGCTGTCCAGCAACATTTTGAATTGCTTGGCTACCAAGAGGCAGAATTTAGACTATTTTTCATTCTGCAAGTGTGTTTTGTGAGGCGTGAATAAGAATGCCCTGCTGATCTAAGCTAGCGCTCTTTTTGAGGGCGGGGGGGGGGGCTGCGTTTTATGGAGCTTGCTGCTGGGTTTTGTCTTGTTCGCAATCTGGCTCACTGACCTGGCAGTGCGTGTTTGTTCTTAAAGAGAATGTGAGTTTGCCTGTGAGATGAGTAAATGAGAAACATTTGAAACCCTCTTCTGAATTAGTCTCGAGGATGCTTCAGTTCTTAAAGGAGATCCTGTTTCCTGACTCTGTTATCCATTTGCAGTCACAGTTATTCTGCTTTGATAGTAATAGCTTACTGTCCTTACAGTAATTGCTTACCTGGAAAGATGTTAATTTAAAAAACCCACAACTTCTTGTGTATCTGAGTGTCCCAGCTGGGGAAAAATAATCTCTTATGACAGTTTCCAAGAGGCAGCAAGTTTCCTGTGAGTGACAAAGGCTCCCTTGCTTAAACCATTGACTCAAGAAGTAGAAGAAGCTGTTGGGTGGTTCCACAAGAAATAACCTCTAAATTCTCTGCAAACTAAGTTTTGTCCTAGAGGTAAAAATAGTAATGATGTAGCTGTTTAAAAATCAGTTGTAGGCAAACTGTTAAGATGGAGTATCTGACCTTTTAATGTTAATTAAGCTTTCTAGTTAAGAGGGAATGACAAATCAGCATAGAGACTTGTTAATTTTTCATGGAGTCTGTCTTCTCACATTCCTGAAGCAGAAAACACTGCGTGTGCTCCGGTGTTTTCTCCCAGACATTTTGTGAGGCCAAGATAAGGAGGAACTGTCAGCCAGGTGCCCTGGAGCTTATCTGTGTGTTTTTGTGTTCTGTCCTGGAGAAGTTTAATCAAATAAGTCTGTAAACATGTGGAAGTGGTTGCAAGTAAATGAAGTGCTATGTTTATGTTGGGATGTTGGCTAAAGTTTCTTTGCCTACCTTTATAAAGTCTTTCTGCACTCTTCCTCATTTTGAAAAGGCTCAAGGGTTTCTGAAGCAGGAGTTTGTGGATATTAATGAGTTTCATTACTGAAATATGCTTGTGAACAGAAGGGGATGTCCCATGTGTGTAGAGTTCATTCCTCAATAAACAAATTAATGTCAGGCTGTAAAGTGGGGATAGTCTGTTGGGAATTGTATCTAATCCTTATAAGAGTCTGCGTTCTTCATGTGGAAAGCTCTGTTACAGTACCGAGAGTCACTAATGCTGTTCTCTTCTTTATTCCTGCTGCCTTAGGAAGGAGAAAACAATGATAAGTTCTTCACTCACCCCAAAAATGCCAAAGCACTTGCTGCCTACCTCTTTGCACACAATCACCTTTTCTACCTAATGGAGCTGAGCACAGCACTGCTTCTCCTGTTGCTGTCTCTCTGCGAGGCGCCCGCTGTTCCTATGCTCCGTCTTGGCATCTTTGTAAGTACTTTGGGGCAAAATGAAGAAGTTGGACTGTTTTGCAGGGGTGGGTAAGAGGAAAAAGAAGGCTAAATGTAGAGGAAGAAGGTAGCAGTAGTAGGAAAAAAGCCACCTGGCTTGTTCTGTAAATTGGTTGACAGCAGATATGCCAGCCACCAAACCCTCCTTTTTTCACCTGATGTGCATGGACCACAATGAAAGTGACACTTATTTCACATTATCATGGAATCATAAAATAGTTTGGGTTGAAAGGGACCTTTAAAGGCCATCTAGTCCAACCCCCCTGCTGTGGGAAGGGACATCTTCAACTAAAATGTGGTGCATTTTGCATCTTCCAATGGAGAAGGGGTCCTTCAGCACTGCCAAAAGCTGTGTTCTGTTCCGAAGCTTGATCGGAACTCTGTCTGTGGTTGTCCAGAACATCTATTTCAAGAGAAAACCCTTCTCTATGTAAATTCTCTCTGCTCAGCAGCTTTTCTTCCTGCGTTTCAGTAAAAAAAATGCAGTCTCAAACTTTTTTAAAAGGTTTTTGCTTGAGTGGCTGGTGTCTTGCCCTTTTGTTTCAAATCTAGCAGAACATTTTTTTGATGTTATTCAAGTCCAAAAGGGATGTGGATTTCTAGGAAGTTCTGGCTGGTACTGAATAGAGGAAAATTCTACAGGCTTTAATAAAAGCACAAAGCAGTAAATATAGAAAATATGAAAAACAGTGCTGTGCTAGCTTTAAGAATGGCCTTGGGTTTTCCTGCATGTCACAGAGCTGTGCGCAGACTGTTGTCAAACCCATATGCTTCTTGAAAAAGGAAGGGCAGAAGTGTGTCCTCTGATGCGCTGCTGTTTGCGATTAGAAGCGCTGGTTGAAGCTTTGCTGTATTGTAACAGGTCCATGCAACCCTGGAGCTGTTTGCGTTAATTGTGGTAGTCTTTGAACTCTCAATGAAGATGAGGTGGCTGGGCTTCCAAACCTTTATCAGGCACAAAAGGACTATGGTGAAGGTAAGTTGTCTGTCTCATTGTTACTGTTTCTCCTTCAGCATCTTCGGGAAACAAAGGACAAGATTAAATATTGGCCTGTACTGTAGCAGCGATAACATAGCCATGTGTCCCAGCTGCCAAATGATTCATGTGACATCTCTAAGCTCTGAGACACCTCCCACCCTTAAAGCGTCCAAATAAATGAGTGGTTGGTAAGAGCTTTGCCTTTCCTAAAAGGAGACTGCAGCTGTGCCTCTCATTAAACGCCTTTTTTTGCAGACTTGCGTGCTATTTGTACAGTTCATAGAGGCCATTGTTGTGTTGGTGCGCCAAACCTCGCATGTCCGGATAACAAGAGCTCTGCGCTGTATCTTCTTGGTGGACTGCCGTTACTGTGGTGCCGTCAGAAGGTGACTAGTCAGCTGGCTGGGTTTTCTGCTGTCATGCCTGGGACTGGGGTGGAGGAAAAGCACTCTGATCCTGCAGGCATCTCAGGAAAATAAGTGTCTTTCATGGACATTTCAGATCTCGGAGATCTTTTGTAATTGCAACTGAAGTGTACTTAGTGTCTTGCCTATGTAGGGACATTTTGTATGTAGTAGCTTTGGATGTGCTTATGCGTACTGTCCTCAGCTGTATGAACTACCTCAGAGCACAACGTGTGAACGTGGCTGCGTTGTTTCTGGCTCCTAGGTTTGCCTGTAAACTGCACAATGAATCGCAGAGCTAGTCTTTAGTCTGGAGAAGGAAACTTGGCAGGGTAACATTAGCATTGTTTGCAGTACCTGAGAGCTGACTGCAAAGGACAGATAGGTAGCTTGGAAACAGTCTTAATTTACCTAGCTTTCTACTTTTAATCCTTGGAGGGAGTGGGAGGAAAGTCCTAGAGTATGGTGTGTTGTTGGTTTTTTTTTTTCTGTGCCAACCCAGAGAAGAAAAAGTGTGAGTTTTAATTTGTTAATGATTTCTTATTTTTCAGAAATCTGCGACAGATCTTCCAGTCCCTCCCACCATTTATTGACATTCTTCTCCTCCTGCTTTTCTTCATGGTGATTTTTGCCATCCTGGGTGAGTTGTATTTATGGAAGGTGAAGCAATGCTTTTAACCAGTTGTTGTCCAAAAGCAACACAAACGGCCTGGATTAATATAAAGCTGATCAGATTTGGAGTCCTGCCAGGATCTTGCATTTATCCCATTTAATCTGCATTCATCTGGAAGGCAGAATTAGAGATCCAAAAAATCTAGGAGCTGGGTATTTGATTTTGAGACAAAGATCCTTTAGACCTTTTCCAGAGGATAGTCTGTGGTGTGTGTGTATTTATGGTTTCCAAGTTCTGTTGCTATCAACTATTCCTCAATCTTTTAAGTTTAGTCTACATTCCTGCCAATGCATGTGTCTGTAGTGTACCTGCCACAGTCATACACTCAAACCATCCCCAGAAAGTCTGTTTTCTGAAAGGATCAATGAAATGCCAATGACACATATTGGCAAATCTGTACGGGGAAGGCCTTCCAGATATTCTCCTTTTCATGGTGTCAGAGAGGGCTTACTCTTTGTGTGACCTTCTCTTTGGGAACAGAGACTCACCACTTTGCCGCTTGACATTAAACAGACTGTTTTTTTGTTCGTTCTTTCCCCTCCCTTCTCTGCTGCTTCTCTAGGTTTTTACTTATTTTCTCCTAACCACTCGGATCCGGTGAGTGTCACTGATTCTTTCAACTGAAGCTTGAGTCCCATTTTGACTTAAGAATCAAACATTACTGTGTGGACATAGCTTATTCCTGTGTGGTGGCCTGGGAGGCCAGATGCCAGCTGGTCAGAGGCAGTGTTACCCTGGTTTACCCCCTGCTGGGAAGGAAGAGCGTGCAGGGAACTGCCTCAAAGACAGGATGTCCAAAAGGGAACGTTCAGGGAGTTGTTCCTTGTTCTTGGTATCATAATTCAGTCTAACAAGCCACCTGCTGCTGTCCCCAGGAGAGGAAGGTATCTTGGGTGAAAGCTCGGCCACCTCAGACTGTGGCTGTCAAGAATCCAGCAGCCACTAGTTCCTGCTGCTGCTGAGTCTGTAGCTTGCTGGGAGTAACTACTACAAAAATGTGTAGATGAGCTTTTAATTGTTTTAAACTCTTCACACACCATCTCTCAGGGACCTTTAAAAAGGACCAATGCTCGAGTACCCTTCCCCTAGGGGAGGCATCAGGGAATTGTAGAAGTGCTTGTATTCAAGTGGGTGGGCGGGTTGGCTGTTTGTTTTTTTGAAGTGTCACTATGAAATTCTGCTTGCATTTTGTCATGCTAGTTTTTTCTTTCAGTACTTCAATACCTTAGAGAACAGCCTTGTGAATCTCTTCGTGCTTTTGACCACTTCAAAGTAAGTTCATGCTTTTCTAGCTCGGTCTTTCCCTTTGTCCCCACGTAATTCTAGGAAAGTCAAGACTTTATTTGCAGAAATGCTCTGTCTCCAAATGTGACCCCTTTCCTCTGCATATGAGAGAGATTTCCTGGGTCAGCCTGCATGGGAAGAACGGGTATTTCATTTTGGTTTAGGACACTTTGACCTCAGATGCAGAGTTATCTCTAAGCGACTCATACCACTTCGTCACTGTGAGGGCAGTAAGGGGGAAATGGCTTTATTAGGCCTTGGTCCAAGAAGGGAAAGTTTCTATTTGTGCTCCTTTGTCAGCCGACAGTTTGCGGTTTTGAAGTAACTTCCTATTCCTCTGCTTCGGTTCACCTATCTGCTAGGAAAGGGGGATAACAACAGTAGGTAAATATTGATCTGCTGTCAGGGAGAGCTCTAAGGATTAGGAAATTAGCAAAGGATGGAATAAATCTTAGGTTGTAACACTCTTACACCAAGGCTGTACTGCCATTGTTGCTAAGTATCAAAGCACAACTCTTAGCCACGTTACACATCTTCTTTGGGTTTTGGGATGTGCAAGGAGTGTGCTTTTCATATTTATATTTTTTCATCGTGCTCTTACTGCTAGGCACAGAATTCTGTGTCATGAGCAACCATGTGTTTTGCAGAAATGTGCATATCTCTGGATTTGAGTTTACAAACACACACCCGTGTCCTGTGCCTCTTGCCTTTGTAGTGGGAAGTGTAGCTTGAGCTATTTGGTGCTTAAACTTGCGTCTTTTTCGGTTGCAGTTTCCCTGATGTGATGATGCCGTCTTATGCCCGGAACCCCTGGTCCTGTGTCTTCTTCATAGTGTATCTCTCCATTGAGCTGTACTTCATCATGAACTTGGTGAGTTCCCTGATTAAGCGCTTGACTTCTCTCTGCCTGATTTTGGAGCTCATTGCCCAGCAGAGTCTTTCCCATTCCCAAGAGTGCTCTGTAATAATCTCAGGCCCTTTGGCAAAATACTTCTAGAAATGGCAGCTTTGCTACAGATAGGACTCTTCTAATGTTTAACCATAAGGAATTGAACTAAATCATGGAAAACAGAATGATACGAGTATCTTTCAACTTCTCTCACATTAATATCATGCTTGGAGTGACATACTGAGTTGCATGAAATTTATTGTCCTTTTCTGTCTTAATTATTTATCATAAAATGGCATTTTATTATCTGGGCTTGCCTGAAAGACTTTGTAAATCAGTTTGAAGGGGATGGAATTACTAAGTATGGCAGGACTTGAAGAGTGCTGATAACTGCAGTGTGAGAGCATGGCTGCTGTGCTGGCTCTGCTTCTTGCAGCATCTAGGGCAGGGCTGAGACCAGCTCAGGGGAGGATGGGAGTGGTGGAAAAGGGCTTGCCAAAGGAGTTGAGGAATTTTGCAACCCAAAGTGAGTGATTTGATGCCTTGTAGTGGTGTTGGATTTCACTGCCTCTGTCCTAGATGGAGGGTTAGCTTTGATACGTGTTTGCCAAAGGTCCCGTGGAAGGGCGAGTCCAGAGAGCAGCCCTCAAAACCTGCTTTCCGGGAAAAGATCAGGGCATTTTAACGAACATTTTGGTACTGTTCTCTTGGCATGTGTGGGTTTTAGCCTTAGCTCGTAAAACCACTAGTGAGTGTTATGAGGCCAGAAACATCTGAACCTCCTCTAAAAAGTGGATCAGTGTGTGTGCAGTGGGATCCCGTATGGTCAATGGGCCCTCACTGGCTCCATTCTGCCTCAGTCAGCGTAGCGCTTAGTAAATTCCTCCTGCAGGCAATTCCTCTCATTACCTCTCTAGACTGGATGTTGCTGCCTGTTTGAGAAGCACTAGCTCAGGTAGCTGCAGAGTATAAGGATCAAAACGTGACTTTCTCTCCTGTCTTCTCTCTGCAGCTTCTCGCTGTTGTGTTTGACACTTTCAATGACATCGAGAAGAGGAAGTTTAAGTCTTTGCTGCTGCACAAGCGCACGGCCATACAGCATGCCTACCGCTTGCTGATCACCAAACAGGTACAGGGCTCTGCAGGGAGGCTGAGAACAGCCTGGGGTGCGGCAGGAGGGGAGGTCAGCAGTGTTTTAAGAACACCAGTGGTCTGGAGTGTTTAAAGAGCATGTTCCAAAAAAGATTATTTATGTCTGTTGACTGTAATCATACTCACCAAGGGCTACTGTTTTTTTAATTCGTGTAACTTGTTTATATCTGTTTCTGGAGGAAAACCAAAGTAGTCTGAATTTCAGCTCCATGTGAGATTATGGAAGCATCTTGATAAAATGAGTGAAATTTGTTCTGGTGTGCACGCTATCATTGGTATCTCTGATTCACTGTGGGTCACGTGAGGACTTGCTTCTCAAGCACCAGTACTTAGAGGAGGGGTGGGTCATACAAGTGAAGATACAGTTGCTAGATACTGCCTGAGTAAAGGGTGTAGAAGCAGAAGTAATTCACCTACAAACAATTCTTTACAGGGACAGAGCACTTGGGGGCGAGGGTTGATTTCTTGCTTAACTTGTGGAGCAGCAAGAGAAATAAGGCCCCAAAATAACTAACCCACTTCTAGTAGATTAGTTCATGTTTAGGGCACATAGCTGATAGTCTTAAAAAAGCACCAGTAATGGGATCTGTTAGGCTGTCTACTGATTTCCCAAGAAGAGTGGTTGAGCTCTGTCACTTGGGATGTCTGGTTGGACGATTTTCACATGATAGGGCAAGAGGGAACGGTTCTGCATTTGCTGGAGGGACCGATTGCCAGGAGAGCTTTCTGATCTCTGTGCTCTGGGATAATCTCAGTACGTTAAAGTAATAGCTTAGGGTTCTTTTGGGGCTTAGTTATAATGGCATCTTACAATAATGTAGAAATCCTGCTTAAAACAAATCCAGAGTGAGAATAAAATGCGCTAGCCTCTATGTGCTTCTGCCTGATGTCGCTGCTTATGACAACATTCCCTTGTTTCTAGAGGCCGTCTGGAATTTCCTTCAAGCACTTTGAAGGGCTGTTGCGGTTTTACAAGCCTCGGATGTGTGCCAGAGAGCGATATCTCACTTTCAAAGCACTGAATCAAAGCAATACTCCTTTAGTCAGGTAGGATGGTCTTACTGCTGCACCCAGAGCAGGGAGGTTGCTTCACTCTTTGAAGCTAGGCTGTGCTTTGGAGAGGATGGCTGGGTTTATGGAATGAACATTGACTGAGATGTGGGAATACAGTTATGTGATTGAAAGGATTTGTCTGGGAAGCGGGGTGCTTGGAGGGGTGGGTACCCTGAGAGTCGAGGTTTTTCTTTGGAGGTGATGGAGTTCCTGCGTGCCCTCTTGTGGATACAGCGCTCTGCTGGCAGTCACCACGCAGTCTCTGTTTCCCACCTCTGCTCCCAGTACAGAGAAGCGAGAAATTGAGGAACAGCATTAGAGCCTGCAAGGAGCATTTCTTCAAACAGTGCAGCTTCGGAGCTTAACAACTTTTTGTTTTTTTTTCCAGCAGCTGGCTGTGCCCCCCAGGGTTTTGTTAATTAAAATCTGGTTCTGCTGATGCTTTCAGGACTGTCATCCTCTGTGTTATGAGGCAGAGAATTACCATTCGGGTGGGTGGGTGCAGCTAACTCCAGCCAGCATGGAAGTAGAGGGAATTGGAGCAGGAGACCTTCTCTTCCTTTTCCTTTGTTCTGGCCGCAGACAGGCTCGGAGTGAGTCTCCCATGAAACAGGTGCCAATGCTTCTCCTTAAAGTCAAGTGCCACAGAGAAGTGTTGAAAATGGTACAGGGGGAGAGACTGAGTTTTGAAATTTAGGCACCTAATGACACCAGTAAGAATCTGAAAAGTTCAGCATCCTCACTTTCAGAGACCTACAGCTGTTACAGGCCTGACCCTGAGCACCTAGACAGGCACTCGTGTTTTATGAGTTTCTCTGCTTTCGTGTCCTTTTTCAAATTTCATTGCTGCCTTGAAAAGCAAATGTGCAAAGGTGTTAGAAAAGGACTGTACGAGTAATTAGGACAGTCCAAGACTTCTTCGTGAAGAGTAGTACAATCTCTGTCCCTTGGAGTTTGCTATCTGAGCCTCAGGTCTTTCCTCTCAGTGGTAAAATTCCGGAGTTCAGTAGAGTTTCCTCTAAGGGCTATAGTGTTACAGAAAGAAGGTAGGCTCTGCACCCTGTTCTGGCTACTGTCAGTCAGTAACCTTTGGCCAGAGTGGGAAGAAGTCAGTGTTGAGTTTTATCAACTATGGTGGCAGTTCTAATAAGGAGTTAATAACGTCCAGGGAGCCACTACTGATGATGCCTGACAGGGACAATTAAGGATCTAATCAGCTCCAAGCCTCTGATCAGATGCTTCTTTTCTGTTTTGCAGTCTAAAGGATTTTTACAATTTCTATGAAGTTGTTGGCTTAAAATGGAAGGTAAGTATTTAATGGATGGAGAAGAGGGGAAGTGTGTGTGTGGGAGGGAGAGCAGAGGAGGCCAGTGGTTAAAGAGGAGGTGGGTAGGAAACTAAATGCAATCTAAAAGAAGCAAATGATTGGGATAAGGTGGGTCTCCATCACAGCACGGTTTTTGTGTGGATGGAGCATTGACGACTTCTGATCGTGGCTGTTCTGCTTCCAGGCAAAACGAAATCGCGAGCACTGGTTTGATGACCTTCCACGGACAGCGTTCCTTATTTTTAAAGGTAACAAGCTGTGTTTTCATGATGGCATGTGTTCAACTAACAGGAAGAACATTACTCTACAAAGACAGGGCCCTCTAAAGGAACCTTCTCTTATGTCCCTGGTAAACAGCTGAGGGAAGGCCTGCTAACCATCTCTGTGTAGTCAGAGCCTTGTATTCAGAGCCTCCAAGGAAGACTTCTGACATGTAAATATTCCCTGTGCTCTGACCCCAACCCCAGCTTCCTTAAAATAAGAGACCTCTTGGCAGAAGATCTGTAGTGATCCAGACCCTGAGATCATGGAGGTCTGTATTCCCTTTTCAGCGCTGAGGCTATATGGGGATTTATGATTGCTGAATCTAGCAGAGTTTATAGGTTTGTTTCTCCATATCCCAGGCGGCAACTCACAACAGTGACTGTGGAGTGGGAATTGTGTTTTCACAAAAGCTGCTAGGCTTCCTAGTCCCAAGATGCGGTTGCAGCACTCGTACAGGTCAAGTGCAGCAGCTAGGGAAGGGGAAAGAGGTCTGAAATACCTGTCAGTGTAATCTGTCTTGAAAATGTGATTTAACTCCTGTGTCATAAGTTTCCTGACTGAATGTAGCCGTTCAGAAATAAGAACTTACCTGTAATTCCTTTTCAGTGTTGTATGTTGGTGGGAAACAGTTAACACCATCTTGATCCAAACACGCAGCTGCCATAGGAGTCCTACATATCTCTGCTGATGCACTCAACCCTCCTTGACAGCATATGTGGTGTTCCAAACATGGGCAGTGCTTCAGCACCTGCATTTACCTCTCTCCACACCACAAAACTAGCACATAGAGAAAAATAAGGTATCTTGGGGGTTAGGGATAGTGAGTTCATTGCTGCTAAAATTCTAGAGGAAATTTGAACTTGGTCCCGAGAAGGGAGAAGTTAATAATCTGCTAATCTGCTTAGTTTCTGTGCTCGGGATTGGTATGAAAAATGGTCTTTAAGGAGAAGATAGAGGAAGCTGCGTGTGAGGTATGGAAGATTGCGTAAACATTTATTTTTGTCTTACTTTCCTTCCCGCAGGCATCAACATCCTTGTGAAGTCCCGCGTGTTCCAATACACCATGTGTAAGTGGAAGTAATGAGCTGTCTCTCTGCTAGACTCCCTTGATCGTGTGGGTCTGGGATGCTCTGTCTGTGCCAGCCCCTCCAAGGGCTCAGCATGGTGGGGCCTGGTTTTTGGTCTGAGCCACGGCTCACGTACCTATTCTGGAGTTTTGGCGGAGATAGAGGGAACTGCGTGCCTGTACTGACCGCTGCTGCAGCCTGGGCTCTCGGCTCCCACTGTGCCAAGTCTTTTGGAGAGGCTCGTTTGTTCACTGCTTCATAATGTGCTTGTGGGTCTGATTCTGTAGGAGTCAGCTTGTTGCATTTGGGTAGGTTGGTGGTTAGCTTTCACAAGGCTTGAGGTTTTCATCTTGCAGCTGAGGGATGCTGGGTAAGGAACTGCTTTGCCAGTCAACTACCTTCTTCTGTTTGCACTTGAGAAGATGCAAGCATCCTCATTGCTGGAAGGATTGCTTGGCAACTGTACTGCCTGCAAGAATGATTCTGTGCTTCTCTTCTCTAGAGGAGAAAGAGTGCTTACTTGTGGTGTTACTCGCTGTGTTCTAAATGATCTGTTCCTACTCAGTAATTGGGGGTTTTTTTTGAATGTTGGAGGAGAAGATTTTTTGTAAATTAGGATGCTAAACTGAAAAGAGTGGGGTGGGGTGGAGTGAGGAGATCTGAGGGAAAAGGAGAAGTCCTGCATCTTCATTTCTCAGGATTTGGATGTTGGGGAGCAGCAATAGATAACAGGCTGACAGGACTTTAGCCTGCACTGTTGGGGACTCTTGTTTCGTCCTGCACTTTTGGGGACCTAGTTGTTCTTGAGATCTTGTTCCAGAACTAGGAGGAAGCTGAAATATGCAGGTAATAACAAGGCAGAGTGTAAAATAATTGAGAGTAGAAATGATTAAGTGTGATTCACACCATTGTTTTGGTTTAGTTTTGTTTCTTTCTGCAGATAAAGGTATTTTTTCTGTTAAAAGCCTGGGAAAAGTCAGGGTAGAAGTTTTGTGACTCTCCCAAGTTATGAGTTCAGTTTGTTAGTTGAATTGGAAACACTGACCCTGCCACTTGTCCTGCATTGTATTCTTTTTGTTGGATGTCGTCTGGTCCAGGAGTGTGTTTGCTATGGGTTTTTACCTTTTTTTTTTT
The DNA here is from genome assembly GCA_003993805.1 of Himantopus leucocephalus. NCBI lineage: Eukaryota > Metazoa > Chordata > Aves > Charadriiformes > Recurvirostridae > Himantopus > Himantopus leucocephalus. The sequence goes on from RSEF01000015.1 coordinate 12,816,245, forward strand.
TTTTCCAGATACTGTGGTGGCTGTGAATGGAATTTGGATTCTTGTTGAAACCTTCATGCTGCAAGGTAGGAAACATCACAGCTTGTTTCTTGACTATGGTGCTGGGGGATTGTAAAAAGGGAAGGCTAGAAAAAGTTGTTCTTGTGTCTTGCAGGAGGGAATTTCTTCTCCAGAAACGTCCCATGGAGCTACATAGTCTTCCTCACAAGTAAGCTGATGCCTCCCAACAGAGCTGTGTTATTCCATAAGGAGTTGGGAGGGGAATAGAAAGCTCTGTTCCCAGAAGATTATTCAGTTTGAAGTTAAAACTTAGCCACAGGTGCACAGACTCCATCTAGAACAATGCTGTGCCTGGCGGGGATTGTCAGCATCCACACAGGACCCATGTGAACACTGCTGCACTGTTACACAGCTCCATGCGCTGCCGCAGTCTGGGGAGCCCCTTACCTCTGGTGCAACTCTCCGCAAAAGCTACTTTATTACTCTTAAAGCTGGCTTCAGCCCTGAGAGCAGAATAGCCTTGTTTGTTAGGCACAGCGTGCAAAGTGATAAGCTCCTCCAGACTTGTGATGGCTCTGTGTGGAGTTGCTCACATAGCTCTGTGCTGCACCGACTATTCCAGGAGGCATTACCAGCTCTGATCTGATTGCAGCTGCGAGTTGGCTCTCTGCCACGCAAAGCAAGGCAGTCCTGTTGGAGTAGAGAGTGCAGGGGCATGCTGAGGAAAAGTCTGAAACGACTAGCTGAACTAGTTGACGAGCTGAGTTTTCTAATTGAACATCATCCTCTCCATAAACATGTACCTTAGTCTTCCTTTTCAGCCCAAGTATAAGCAATTGCATCTTCATGTGCTGGTTCATTGCACTGCCATGGAACTCTTCAATGATGTGAATTCACTTTCCTTCTTCTGAATCAAATGTGTAAAACTGCAGTAGGAGATTCTTTGGAGAATATAGGAGAGGTTGCTAACCTCTTATTTGACTACTGGGTAGCTCTAGTGCTCGCCTGGCCATCAGTCTTCAAAGCACTTGTTATGAAAGTTTGAAGGCAGAGGGACTCTGCAACACTTCTTTTCACGAGGGTGTTGTCATCCAGCTCTTCTCTTTGCTTGTCTCCCACCCCTCTTCCCTGGAAGGAAAGATTTTTGGGATAACAAACTGGGCATCATCACGCTATTATGGTGTTCTTTAACCTACAGGCCCTCAAGGTACTGCCAGGACAGAAGGTGAAAGTAGATGGCTCTGCTTTGAAAGGATCTCTCCCAGCAGGTCAAGGCTAACTATGTGTTGTGGATACATTCCACTGATATAGAAGGAAATGAACAGGCAGGACTGAATTCCCTACACCACTTTCTGGCCTTTCCTACGGCAGTTTGTACCTCAACATTTATAGTGTGTTAGCCAGCTAAGTGTTTTGTAGACTGTTCTGGACAGAAATCGCCATGAATACAGGAAAATGTGTTGATTTGGAGGGAAAATGTCTCTTTGGCATCTCACGAAGAATAAGGAGGATGGGTGGGGGTCTGTTAAACCTATGTTCAGAAATCCTGTACTTAAAGCACCACATATCTTTGAGGGCAAGCCTTTGCATAAGCCCTCCATGTGATGCTGCTTATTTCTGACCATGGCTGTCATCTTGTTTTACAGTTTATGGCGTGGAGCTGCTCCTGAAGACCACTGGACTGGGGCCAGTTGAGTACCTCTCCTCGGGTTGGAATCTGTAAGTGCACACTGATGTTTTTGAGAGAGAGGTGGTGAAAATTGTTGAGTTAGAAAGACCAACTTCTTAGATGAGTTTTTAGGCCTGTAGACAAGGCCATCAGCAGGCTATTATAATTCTTTTAGCCTTCTGCATCTTGTTAAGCTGGAGCAGCACCAAGTACCTCTTCTCTGTTGAAGCACTAGTGATTAGGATTAGTCGTTACTGTTATTTTATTATTTTTTTTTTCTTTCCAGCTTTGACTTCTCAGTCACCTTGTTTGCATTTTTGGGGCTCATGGCACTGGCGTTTAACATGGAGCCGTTCTACTTCATTGTGGTCTTGCGACCTCTTCAGCTGCTGAGGTGAGATGGGAAGGCTGGAGGGGTGGGTACAGAGAGCAGGTGGGGAAGAAAACAGCCAGGCTTGTTTTCCGTCAATCCAGTTGGGGACCGAGCTCCTTCCCAGGAGAGGGCAAGGATTGCTCTGTGGGTACATGACCACGGCAAACAGGAATTGCGTGGGGTAATGAGATTAGCCAGAGTTATCAAAATGAATGATAACAAAAACTTGGGATGGGATATGAAACCCCGTGCTTTGGAGCTTAAGCTGATCTCTAATAGAGATCAAGGGATTTACCGGGGGCAGATTATCCTGTGTGTGCCTTCGTGGGGTTCTTACACCTCCTCTGAATTGTCTGATGCTGTTCAGAGAAAAGCTCTTCCGTCAGGGTGAGACAGTCTGAGCCAGTTTAATAATTTCCATTGAATTACCAGAAATTACAGTTTTCAAAGGATGCTGCTTTCTAGGGTGAAATACAACCCGGCGCTAACTGCATCTCACACTTTAAGCAAGGCTGTGGCCTGTAACCCCTCTGCAGCTCCGTAAGATGGATCTGATTAACCCTCTCATTTCGAGGTTGTTATGGAGGTACATTCACCTTTGCAGAACACTTTGAGAGCCATATGGGCAAGGCATTTGAGGCAAAATGTTGTTTTTGTTAAAAACAAGCTAATGTAATTTAGCTCTTCAGTGAGGATTTAAAGAACACTTTATAACACTCAAGGGAGAAAAAAAAAATAATGTTTTCTCTGTTGCTCCCCTGCCAAAGCCTGTGTTTGGCAGCTGTGTTTCTCTGTAAAGGCTGATGGAGTTGCCAGATCTTAAATTAGCAGGCACAATGTAGTTTTCTTTCATCAATTTTTATTGGGTCGTGGGGGAAACACAGAGAAAGCTTGTGTCTGAGGAAAGGAGTAATGAATCCTGACCCTGCACACAGGACTAGTTTGAGTTCTTAAGATTTTTATTTTTTAAAAAATAGCTATTTATGCATCATGCTGTGTAAGAAGAGGTAGATTTTTCCTTGAGGTTCCTCAATCCTGTAAACGCTTCGTTGAATGTGTCATAAACATTCAGATGGGACAGCGGGCCGTTGTTAGGTGAGCGGAGACCGCTTGAGCAAGAGCAGATCCTGCAAGTTTGGTGTCAGGAAACCTTACTGTTCATTGTCCTGGGAGGTAACAGAGAACTGTGATACTCTCTTTAACTATTTCCAGCAACACCAGGAAAGTGGCAGTGCGCAGGTAACAACTGGCTTCTCCTTTCAGGCTATTTAAGTTGAAGAAACGCTACAGAAATGTCCTGGATACTATGTTTGAGTTGTTTCCCCGGATGGCCAGGTACTAACTTCTTTTCTTCGGGTGATGGTGGGGAGTGGGGACTGAAGGTTTAGTATCCAGGGCTGGGGTCAGGATAGGGACCTGTCAAACCTGCTAAAGGTGTTTATTAAATAGATTGTTACTGATTCTTCAGTGTGCTGTAATGGGGTGTTAATCTTCTAACTTCTTGGAGCAGTATGCGATAAGCAACACTCCAGCACCCTGGGCCTCCTCCTGCTTTTGTGTTAGGAGGATAACTAAGAGTCGATGCTTGTTTCATTTTTCTCCCCTATCCCAGCTTTTGGTGAGAGGGGAGGCCTATTTGGGAGGAATATTGGCAGGAATATACCCAGTGGCAGATGTTTCCCTGTCCTTAGTACAGCCACTCGAGAGCATTATTGTGAAATGGTGGGGCTGAAGGAGCTTGGTGCTGGCATCCTCAGACCTTATTGCCTTGAAGGAGGTCTGAGCAGAGCATGTTAGCTAGAGAACCCTGTTCTTGGCACGGTCCCTGCATTCAAGGGCATAGAGAGGGCAGAAACAGTGTGTGTTGTTCTTTATTAAAGAAACTGTGGAGAGACATTTGTTTACCAGAAAAAGACAGACTGGGAGGGAATCCAGGGTGCTCTTTAGTTTCTTTCTTCAGTGAGTGGCAAACTCCTTGTCCAAGGACCTCTTGAATGAGAGCAGGCAAAGAACTGCAGAACCACGGTGGCAGGGAGGGTGGTCTGGGGTTTTCAGTGCTGCTTCCCATCCATTGGAAATTCCTTCCACAGCAACCAGCCTGTGACTTTGTGTTTCCCTGCCCTAGCAACTCTTCAGTAGCACAGTACTCTTTCTGTTTTTGCCTCCAGCCTGGGTTTAACCCTGCTGATCTTCTACTATTGCTTTGCCATTGTTGGCATGGAGTTCTTCGCTGGCGTGGTCTACCCGAACTGCTGCAAGTGAGTACCACAAATTCATCCCCCTCTGCAATGGTTTTGGTGCAGAGCCAGTAGCAGTGAGCTCTGGCAGCTCTGTCTCCCTGTGGAGAAGGGGCCAGAGGATGGGTCTGAATGGGCTTTTGCAGCTAAGGCAACATGCTGCGAAAATCTAGGAGACACTTCACTTCTCTAGGTAAGATCAGATGAAACAGCTTTCACATTGCATTTGGAAAGGGGGAGATTTCTGCGGTAGGGTTGGCTGGTTTTAATGAGCTCTGTAACTTGTGTCACGTACCTGCCCTGTGATGACTTCTTCATGGTGCCGTGGCTGGAAACTCTTGTAAAATCTGCTGTAGAGCGAAGTTGAGATTTTTATCTTCGCGTTGCCAGAGTTGCTTGGCCAGATGTGTTACATATTTAGGCCTCACTTTGTACCAAGATAAATTCACCTGGTATTGGAAGCTAAGCTGTCCTGTGCCCTTTTCATCGTAAATGATGGCAGACCACTTGGAAATGCCAAGCTTTAAGGGTGTGAGCCAAGGAGTCTAACTCAAATGCTCAATTTTTCTGGCATAATATTTGCTGAATGATTAGAAAGACTCCTTGTGCTCCCTGGGTTTGTGCTGAGCTGTGAAGGAGAGAGGCTTTCTTTCAGAGAAAAAAGCAAGTGTTGGCCAAGAGGTAGAAACTGCCACGCTGCTCACCACCTTCTAAGTGTTTTGGTATTTATAACCCTTAAGATTTTCCTTGTTCTTCTGGTTCTCTTCTCATTCTTTGTCCTGGTTTCTCCAACCAGCACAAGCACAGTTGCAGATTCCTACCGCTGGGTGAATCATACAGTTGGCAACAAGACAGTTGTGGAAGAAGGTTATTACTATCTCAACAACTTCGACAACATTTTAAACAGCTTTGGTAAGGGCACTTTTGTCTGTAACAAAGACTATTCCTTAGCGCATGTGTGTTCCTGCAGAGCTGGCTGGCAGGACTGTAATGCTCATGTAAGCCTGGGACTCTCCCATAGAGTCCTGCTAATGCACCTCAAATGCTCAGCGTCCTGCTCTTTCTGTCTGGAGAACTCCAGCTGACTAATTGTGCCATGACTGTTTTGCAAGGTAAGCAGACGGCTCTTAAAAGCCAGTGTGAAGCCAGCAGATCTGTTCTGACTGGTGTTCAGACCAGACTTGCAGAGATATTTAAGGAGGGCTCTAAGTCACTGCCATTCTAAAGAACAAATAGTGATGCTAATACATTTCTCTAAACCCACTGATGAAGAATAGTTTGAATGTGTTAATTACTCTCCATGATTTTTCTTAATGTGTGAGCAGAGTTTATTATCTCCCGGAGACTTCAGAGGTCTCCGTACTCTCTGGTGGAAAGAGTCAGGTGTGTTTCTGATTATTTTAAGAAATACAGATTAAGCCATGCCCCTGGTTCTGTGGGTCTCCCCCCCTTTGTCTGAAGTAATTGCAGTGATGAAGGTCTGCATTCTGTTTCCGGATTTGCTGGCTGTATTGAAACTTTGGTGTCTTGCATCAGTCTTGCCTGTCAAATACTTTGTCTAAGAATCACTGTAAATTAGGTCAGGATGGATAAACCAATTGTCTGTGTTTTTTCTCCCGCTTGTGCACAGTCACGCTGTTTGAGCTGACAGTCGTCAATGACTGGTACATCATCATGGTGAGTAAACCTCAGCTACCTTATGTGTATAGACAGCACAGACTCTTTGCCAGTTGAGCTAGATCTTCCACGCCACCACCGCTTTCTTCCCCTGGTGATTGGAGATGGGCCCAACATTGTCACTACATGTTGCCAGATACCTTTTGGTCCTGATTGTTGGGTGGCATTTGAGCTCTGGCATGCTGCTGGGCACGTTTTCTTGTGAATCTTGACCAGCCTTCAGGCCAAGTTTCACAATCTGGACAAATGAAGTCACTGCGTATTCCAGCTTGTCACCCTGCTGTCCAAGCTGTGTTCTCATAGCAGCAATGGCTCTTACAGCCACAAGCTTTAAATGTTCTGTATATAGGAACCTCCCTTTTTAGCTTGAGAGGCAGATTAGCTGCCAGGACCAGTTGGGCCGTTGAGCATTGTAAAGGCAGTCCCTGGGGCTAACTGTGGAGCCAGGAATGAGAGATAGATAGTGTTTACGCTGCTTTATGTCTGTTGGCAAGCAGTTAACAGTAGACTCTTTCTTCTTTTGTGCACTACTGACTTCTTCCTTCTCCTCTTTAGGAAGGGGTGACATCCCAGACCACTCACTGGAGCCGTCTTTACTTCATGATCTTCTATATCGTGACCATGGTAGGTTTCTGGACAGGCTTCATGCATCAGATAGTGGGGATGAGGAGAGCAGACAGCTTTTACTCTGTAAAAGGGAGGGAGCTTCCATCCCTAAATGAGGACAACTTTGCTCTTCTACATAAACGTCTTCCAAAACCAGGTGTGAGTCCACATTACTTGCAGAAAGTTCAATTCATGGGCATTGACAAAGCTGATGCTGCACAAATCTGGGCCTGGGGTAAGGACTAGGGCAGCACAAGAGTTTTGTTCTGTCCCCATTGTAGTTGACTGCAAGCAATTTACTCACAGGTAGATGTGTGACATGTGCATCCCTTCTGCCAGGGAGGAGCTGGGGAGCATAGGGTTGAAGGACAGACCAAATGTTCAGCTTCCTCTTGAATCGGGCTGGAAGAACCCCCAGCAGCAGCCTCCTCATCTCTTCTGTTCATGTGCTTTCCCAGGTGGTGATGACAATCATCGTGGCTTTTATTCTGGATGCTTTCGTCTTCCGCATGAACTACACTCGGAAGAACCAAGATTCAGAAGGTGAGAACTGAGGACTGGTTGACCTACAACATTGTCTTCTCTCCCTGGTGTCTTATGTCTGTAGAAGAGAATGGGATTGTCCAGCAAAGACCAGATTTTTATTTTTTTTTTAGCCTGACTTCCTAAGCTCATTCTTGTGCTTTTGTGTGGTATTTCCAGCTGTCCTTTCTGTTCTGCCCCGCATCTGTCCCCCAGCACTCCCCAAAAAGTGTATGTGTGTGTGTGGTTTTTTTATTTATATACGTATATATATGTGTGTGTGTGGCTTTATATATGTGTGTGTATGCATGCACGCATATAAACAACTATTTGAGCCATTACAACCAAATTATTTGAAGATAGGAAGTTCACATGCATTTCATGAAAGAAATTTGGGAAACATTACAGCAACAATATAGCAAAGCTCAACAAGGGTCCTTACAGGAAGGGAAGGTGATTTTTTTTTTTTTTTTCTTTTAAAACCCATTTCCCTTCCTCACTAATAGACTCACCAGCGTGTGTCTCCACATGGCTTGTCCAGCATTCAGGTACCAAAACGCTGGATCCAAGTGGTTTGCCAGCACTCTTTGCCATGACATGGAGGACAACAGATGCTGCCTATTGAGTTCTTTCCACATCTCCCAGTTGTGTTTAGACTGGTGACTACGTGCTGGTTTTGGACATACCTTTCTGTACCCTTTAGGAACTGAGAGTGACTAATCTCTCCATCCCCTCACCCCTGTGAGTCATCAGTTTTACTCACTGTCCTTTGTCTCCTGAGCTGGGTGTCTGAAACTGCATGGAACTTCATCACCTGCTAACTTAGGTGCCATAAGCACATACAAACTCTTATAGCCCTTCTCCTGCTATTCCTTCGGGTGATCCGCATCCAGACTTTTCTATTCATTCTCTGTGCAGACTAATCTTAATAATTCTTTACACTTGTCTGCAGGAAGGAGATATAGCTACTGCACTCATGCATTTAATAGCAGAGAATCTTCTCCACAGAAATGTAATGAAGGCCCCAGCCACAGGAGCAGCTTTGATCGGCTCCTCACCTTTCTTAGGTGCCAGAAGATCAAATTTGTGTGGTGCGGGTGTGGAGGAACCAGGGGTAGTTACAGAAACTCTTTTCATCGTGATCCCTCCTGCACCCAGTTTGAAGGGTGCAGTGAAAGACGTTTGTTAGCACTGAATTCTCAAGCTGTGTTAGGCAGTTGAAGGTCAAAAGGCAGCAATGCCTGCGTGATTATTTGCTTTGCTAGTTAATTTACAGGCAAGCAAAAAGCTACAAGATTATTTTTTTTTTAAGATACTGAGGAGCCTGATGTTCCAAAAAGCTGAGATGTTTGCTGGCTCTATACACTAGTTAATGTCTTCCCTACCTTGTTGGGAGACAAGGATGTACACGTCACAAAAGCAGGTCCAGACTGTCCCTGACATCTGGCTTGGTCCTGTGTGCTGTTAAGCTTTGCCTTCCAGGATTGTCATAGCGGCTGATGAAGCAATGTTCATCTTGGAGACTTTTTTTTTCCTCTTTTCTTTTTCTTGCCTCTCCAGAAGACAATGGCATTGTGCTGGAGAAAGAGATCTCCAAGGAGGAAGTGGTTGGCATAATCGAGCTGTACAAGCGGAGTTCAGCTGCCACTGAAACAGCTCAGCTGCAGAAGATCGTTTTGCAGATGGACAAATATGGGGTAAGAGGAAACGCTTACTGCAAGTTCTCAGCTTCAGGGGAGGGAGGCGTGCCAGGGCCACGTATGCCTTTTTGCTGTCTTAAGTGAGAAAGCCGCATGTGCCTTTGTGGTGTTGAGAGCTGAGCTACTGGAGGGGCTCTGCAGCATTGGCACAAAGTTTTGCTGCTCTAGAAAAGCAGCAGCTGAATTTCCCCTGCACTCTGAATAGCCTTGACGAAGGCTCGTTGCTATTGCCTGCAAACTTTGCTTAGGGCTGTCCTGGCTCAGTACTGACTGGAAAAAAGTATATTTATTTTTCTCGAAGGAAGCTAGTGTCTTGTAATTCTCCTGCCTCTCCCTCTGTGCCATCGTACACTTAGGCTTGGACAGTCCTGAGACATTACGCAGCAATATGATGCTATCAATTCTGAACACCAGGCTTCCTTTCTCCATGGCACTGCTTGCATTTTCATTGCAAAACAGGACAGACAATTGGAAAAATGAGCTGACCTGGGTAACTGCTCTTTCTTTGGAACTGTTGTCTCATGCATCCGGGAAGAGCTTAAGTGGTTGTTTTAATAATAGCCATTGTATTCTTGTATCATCAGTACAAATTGCGGGTGCTACAGTCTCTTAGGCGACCTTTATTTGCTTTGGTTGGCTTGGTAGTTAAAGGCTGAGCTCTTGTTCACACAGACAAAATTCAAAATAACGATGATGGTACTGATCAGAATCACTTTTCAAGACAATAAACCAAAGGAGGATGCCGTCCTCAGCCTTGCAATGGAGTCCAGAACGATGATGCCAGACCTGAAGTTTCTTTTGCTGCTCAATCCTCTTCATATAACTAATGTGATCAGAAAGAAATTCAGACTTCAGCACTCTGTTTACACAATTTAAGTAGAATCATAGAATCATAGAATTGTTGAGGTTGGAAGGG
>RSEF01000015.1:12871559-12886275 GCA_003993805.1 Himantopus leucocephalus
GGGGGGGGTTGGCTGTGCTGGGACCAACATCGCTCCCCAGGGTGGCTGCACCTCCCTCCCGGCAGCGCCTGGTCCTTGCGGTGGGTACCCCGGGGGGATCGGGAAGGTCACCCCCCCGCCCAGGAGCTGGGGCTGTAAATACCATCCCGAATCCGCAGCACGAATCATCCAGCAAAAGCCAGTAGCAGGTGTTGGGATCGGCTAAGAGAAAACAAGAACCGCAGCAACTGTTAGCTGCAAAGCCAAAACGAAGCCAGAAATTCTCTTTTGATTTGTTCAAAAGTTTCCTTCTGTTCCTGACTAGTGAAAAGTAGCTTCTCCTGATTTTGCTCACAAAAAAAAAAAAAGGGATGTTTTCCTACTTTCATTTTATCCACAATATTATTTTTGTCTGGCTGAGAAAGCATTTTCTGCCGCAGAAATATAAAACAAAACTAAAAATAACTCCTTCCCGCTCATGAGGCATAAATATTCACTGTGCTCTGCAGTTCCCTGTTTCAGGTGGAAGTTTTTCCCAGCCGGCAAGTGGAGAGGACATTTTCCTCGGGACCAGCTTCCTGCATGCATCCAGGATAGTCACCACCACTGGAGAAAGGCTTTTTGGTCCAATCTCTTGATCTCAGAGGATTCCTACACCTAAGTCAAGTCATTTTTCAGGGGAACATCCAGCTCCCTGGCGCAGAAGTGCCCTGTTATTTTAGGGCTGCCTTTCCCCCAGCAACTCTTATTAGCCAGAACAAAACCAAAATCCCATTTATGAGAACTTCGTGGTTTTGCATCCTCCATGCTGGAGCCTTTCAGACACTTCCGTAAGAGAGAATCGCGTGGATAATTTTAGATCAAGAGGATCAGAGGTTTCTCTGGACCTTCTTTCCAAGAGTTTTGCATCTCCAGGGCTTTGTTTGCAAACCTGCTCGCGCATGCAGCGGCACTCCTGCAACGCAAACGGTGAGACAAACTGACGCTGTTGAGAACTTCACCTCCAAAATTTTCTGGTAGGTCTCAACGTTTCCTTTTGCTCTTTAGCCAAAGGATGCTCTGAAACCCGGGGCCTTGATCCGCTGTAAACCAGTGCGTGGTGCTCAGCCTCAGGCAGCTCCTGGAGCTCTTGGAGGGGTCGGTGTCGAGCAGCAGCGCACGCAGGGAGGAGGAAACTTTCCTCTGTGCCGCCAGCATCCCCCATCTCCCCAATATAAATAAATAATCTGCAATCTCAACATATTTCCACCCCCGAGGGCCGGAGCGGTGATGAATATGCCCAGCCAGGCTATTGTTCCACCGCTGGATAATAACAAATCTTCGATTTCTGGCTGGCCGTTAATGCCTTCGTCGAGGCTTGGCTGCGCTTAGCCGGGCTGCGGGCGTCCCTCCTGCAGCCCCCCGCGGCAGGGGCAGCCCCTGCGGGCACGGGGGCGATGAATGGGAGCCGTCAGCCCCTTAGTGAGGTTGTCAATACCGCTGATCAGCTCCGGCATTGATTTCCACCCCTTCCCTCCTTCTCCCTGCCCTCCCACCCGCCGCCGTGTGCTCCCCTCTGTATTTTTCTCTCTTGCTCAGGGAATAAATAAATCGGAGCAGCCGGCTCTGTGTGCCCAGGGGTGCCCGGGCTCCTGCTGCGTGTTGGCTTGGGTGATTGCTGTGGCTCTCGCAGCACGCCGTCGGCTCCAACGTTGGCCAGAGCTCGGCCAAAACCATCGCCTCTCCTCCCAACCGTGGCAGGGAGCCGAGCATCACCCGGCTGCACACCCCGCATCTCTCCCAGGCAGGCACCGCGATGCGAGGAGGGGTCCTGGCGTGGGACCAGCAGTGCTGGGCTGGGCTGGACCGGGGCAAAGAAGCCTTTCCTCCGGTCAATGTATCCCGGGGCTCAGCCTCTGGTCCCTGGGATGGAGCTAAACTTGAAGCGGAGCCCCATAGCGTGCCCAGGCTTGGAGGGTTGCTGGAAAGCCAGTTTGGTGGCCCTGTAGCTGCTGTCTGCATCGGGTGCTGGAAAATAAGGAGCTGGGGTTGGAGACAAGTCCATGTCTCCCATCACACCCCATCCCTGGGGAGAAAACAGAGGGGAAGGGGGGAGCCATCCCCCCTCAGCCGCACCGGATCCGGGATGGATATTCAGCAGCTATGAAGAGGAGAAAACAAACAAACACCCGGACCCCCCTCCTCGTCCCCAACTGCCAACGGAGGCACAAAACCCTGCAGCAAAGGGCCCTCAAGTGAGTAATCTCTCCTTCATATGTGTCCCAGCATCCCTCCGCCATGCGCCGTCCTGGTAGTCACCACTTGAATTAGCACCAAAGGATTATGGGAGCCAGAGTCATTAATCTAGGTGACAAACAGGACTCTGAAGGAATATTTGCACCCCGAAATTGAAAAGATTAGGCCATATTTGTCAAGGATTGGTAGGCTTTATCGCCTCCAGAGCAGATGCTGTTAAATATTCATGAGCTGCATAAGTGGGAGAAGACCTCGCTAGGCCTGATGACTTTCAGAGAGAGGAGGGAAGGGGGGGGACGAGGGCGGGGGGGACACGGTGGCATCGACACGCGGTGGTGGCGCGGGTGGGGAAGGGGGACGCAAGGCTGCTCTACGGAGCGGGGACGTCGCTGGTACCCAGGGGGAGGTGATCGGGAAGGGGCGAGGGGTGGTGGGACCACGTCCATCCCTCCGGACACGGGGCGTTGGGTGCAGCTCATCCACGCTGGGAGCCCCCAGCCCCCCCCGCAGGCAGGTTTTGCCTTTCCTGCTCCGCAACAGGGAACGGAGCCGGGCAGGTGGATCGAAGGTGGCTGCAAGCTCAGGTTGGGGGGGTCACTATTGTCCCCCCAGCCAGCCCTGCCACCATCCTGGAGGTCAGTGACGAAGAGTCCCGCGAAGGACCGGGCTATGAGTGAGCTGGGCTTGGTGCTGTGGGACTTGTGGGCCACCAAGCTGGGACACTGGATGTCCCCATACGTGTCCCCCAAGACAGAAACAGGTTGTGAGCTGGAGATGGAGAGATGCGCAGAGGGTGGGGAGCAAAGACTTCAACAGCAGCGGGAAGGTGGAGAGGTGGGGAGAGGAGCTGGGTGGGGAAATGGGTGGAAGAACGGGGAGGGGGTAGAGGAAAGCATCCCCGGGAAAGGAAACATGAGAAAAAAAGCAAGATGATGAAAAGAAGATGGAGGGATGATCAGAACAAGACAAAAAATGAGGGAGGAAGAGGAGGAAAGAGGGTAAGTAGGAAAAAATAGAATAAATAGAAATAACGTGCACAGGCATGATCTTCTCCTTCAACTCCTAATCCCTAATTTCCCCCCACATTTAAAAATGACCTTCCTGAGAGCTGGTGACTCCTGTTGCAGACCCCAGACTGGCTTACCCCGACTGGGGGATGGAGGGCTGGGGTCGGCAGATGTCCCCCTGGAAGGACCTCAGCTGCAGAGCGGGTCAGAAGTTCCCACAGCACATCCCTGAACTCCGGCTAGCTGGGATCAAACCCTCCCATGTTAGCTGCAGTTTTCCAAAATGCAAAATAGCCTCACAGCAAAAAAAATGTGGAGTTTCAGGCTTTTCTGAGGAGGCTGGAGACACAGGAGCTGCTGTCCAGGAGGTAGAAACAGAATCAGAATGGTTTGGGTTGGAAGGGACCCTGAAGGTCATCTAGTTCCACCCCCCTGCCCTGGGCAGGGACACCTCCCACCAGCCCAGGTTGCTCCAAGCCCCGTCCAACCTGGCCTTGAACACCTCCAGGGATGGGGCAGCCACAGCTTCTCTGGGCAACCTTCGCCAGGGGCTCACCACCCTCAGAGTGAAAAATTTCTTCCTAACGTCTAATCTAAATCTGTCCTCTTCCAGTTTGAAACCATTCCCCCTCATCCCATCACTACCTGCCCTTGTACAAAGTTCCTCTCCAGCCTTCTTGTAGGCCCCCTTGAGATACTTGAAGACTGCTATAGGGTCTCCCCGGAACCTTCTTTTCTCCAGGCTGAACACCCCCAACTCTCTCAGCCTGTCCTCCCAGCAGAGGTGCTCCAGCCCTCGGATCATCATTGTGGCCTCCTCTGGACCCATAGGACAGGAACACCAGAACCATGCAGGAGGGCTGGGGGCTAAGATCTCCCCAAGCTCCCCAAGCGTCTCTCTGTATCTTTCACGCACGCAGGGTTGGGTTGGATCCAATTTGAACCAAAACTCCACATCTCAAAAAAAAACAGGGAGAATTTCAGCAAACCAGAAAGCCTGATTTTCAGCCAGCTGTTTCCCCTCGTGTCAGTCAACTGATAAAGGGAAAAGCCAGGGCTGGAATTAGGAAAAGCATCGAGTAAGCTGCAAAACCAGCAGAAAAAGACTCCATTGCCAGGGCGGTGGGGCGACAGACACTTAATTTAGTGCAGTCCAGGGATTTTTTTTTTTTTTAATGTTGGTGGAAAATCCTGATTCATCAAAACCCCGATTCTTTGAAAGAACAGGTCAGTCCCACCAACGTCTTCGCTCGATTTAAAGAAAACCCAAACCAATAAAAATGAATCAGATGAAATTTTGTACCCGACCTCTTCGGAAAGGGAAAATTGTTTGCTGATGGGTGACCATGGATTTAAATCGTTTGCTGCTTGGGGGGTGATGGGTACCGTGGATTGGGTACATCCGAACCCTCCTGCACGTAGGTGCTGAGCACCCACCCCCATCCCCTTTGCTGCGCAAAGCACCGTTTCGCAGCAGGCTGACAACAGGCAGGGGAAAAAAAAAAAAATGAGAGCGCTCGAAGATGCTGCATAATCCACTCCCCCAAATCCTCGTTTCCATCTCAACCTTCAAGAGATCTTCGTCGAGTTCTGGCTTCAATCTGTGAGCGGGAGCCGGGCTGCCCGGCTCTCCTCCCTCCTGCTCTTCCCCGCGCTCCCCAGGCCCCCGCCAGCCTTCGCACAATTTAATGTCTTACAGCTCTGTCCCTATTTGACAAACAGGTGATTTTGCTAATGAGGAATAAATGAGATTCACAGGATGAGAGAAAGGGAACAGCAGCTGTCGTGAGCGCAGGATGTGCTGGCTTTATTAAAATAATATATGGCCACATGCTTAGTATTAGGGCTCGCAGTTTGAGAACTCCCATCTCATCCCTCCCAGCTCCCCCCCCAGCCTTGGCTCCCCCCTCCCGCCTCGTGGTCCTCAGCCCCTTCCCTGGAACATTTTCCAATCAGCGAATTACTGGCTGGAGAGCCTGGTCCATCCCAGGCCATGCATACGAAATACAGCCTCCCGCACAGCAGCCCCGCTGCGGCTGGGGTGGTGGTGGTGGGGGTGTGTGTGCGCACACGTGTGTGTGCGTGTGCACGTGTGTGTGTGCATGTGCACGTGTGTGTGCGCACCTGTGTGCGTGTGCACGTGTGTGTGTGCGCATGCACGTGTGTGTGCGCACCTGTGTGCGCGTGCACGTGTGTGTGTGTGCACGTGTGTGTGCGCATGTGTTTGTGCATGTGTGTGTGCGCATCTGTGTGCGTGTGCACGTGGGAAGGGAAAGGAAGGGAAGGGAAGGGGTAAGGGAAAGGGAAGGAGAGGGAAAGAAAAAGGAAAAGGGAAAAGGAAAGAGGAAGGGGAAGGGAAGGGGAGAGAGAGAGGAAAGGGAGGGGAAGGGAAGGCAAAAGGAAAGAGGAATGAAGGGAAAGGGGAGGGAAAGGGAAGGGGAGAGAAAGGTAAGGGGAAGAGGAAAGGGAAAGGGAGGGAAAGGGAAGGGGAAGAGGAAGAGGAAAGGGAGGGGAAGGGGAGAGAAAGGGAAGAGGAATGGGAAAGGGAAGGGAAAAGGAAAGAGGAAGGAGGTGGGGAAGGGGAAGGGAAGAGGAAGGATTTTGGTGCTCCGAAGGGGACTGTGATGAATGCTGGCAGCTACTCCTGGAAAAGCGGGTGGTACACAGACCGTGACGGGCAGAAGAAGGTGCAAAGGCTCATTCAGGCGTGGGGATGTGGCTGGTGGCCCCATCCGGGAGGAAGGTGGCTGTGTGGCTGGGGGGTGGCTCTGGAAGGAGGTGGAGACCTGTCGGATGGGAGCGAGATGCTCTGGGCTAACTCCAGTGTAGGTCACGGGGCAGGACGGCGGCGTTCCCGGGGTGGGTGACCCTGGGCAGGGCATCATCAGCCCCGTGTCATGGAGCTGCAAGTGGGACGGTCAGTCGGTTGGATTATTTTGGAGGAAAGCTGCGAGGGGGGATTAGATTAATGCAAAGATAAAGCAAGCGGCAGTCCCTAGAAAGGGAGGGAGGAGTGGGAGGGAGATTAAAGGAGGAGAATAATCAAAATGAATAGAGGGTGAAGGCAAAGAAATCTCGCAGCAAGACAGGAAAAGTGGGAGAGATGGACGGAGGGAGAAATACAGAGGAAAGGGATGGGGAGAGGGATGGCAGGTGTGGGGCGGAGGGGGGACAGTGGGACACGGAGCCCGCTGCGCTCCTGCGATACCTCCCTGGTAACTGGGGAAGCAGCAGGTTGGCGGTAGCCCAGATGTCACCCCAAATGTGACGGAGTAGGTATTATATTTTTCTGCAGGTTTTTCATGGCTGGGGTTGGGTTAATGTCCCTTCACCTAAACTTTTAACAGCTAGGTGGAAGGCGCTTCCTCGGCTAAGCAGGAATACCTGGGCACTTTGTAGCTACAAACGAAAATGTGTTCCACAAGAGACACTTCTGCTGCTGGAGTATCAGGGAACGCTGCAGTTTTAAAACAGTGTTTCTATGCTCCCAAAAGGCCAAGGAAAAAAAACCAGACATGTACCGGTAAAAAAATCCAATCAGGCAAAAAAATCCTACAACCCACCACCCACTGTATTTTTAGGTGGTTAAAATGAAAACAGAAAGCTTCGTTTTTGGGAAAGAATGGTTTTACAATTGTGCATTACAAAAATCAGCTACTTTCAATAATTCCCCCACTTCTTGGGCAATATTTCAAAGTAACGTGTACGCTCTGTCCATGATCTTTATCTGTGCAGTTGGTTCTCATCCCCCAAAAGAAAGCAGCTCGCTTCAGCCCTGGGCTGGAGCCATCCTGGGGTCAGTCGGTCTGAGCCCCCGCTCTGATTTCAGCGGGGCCTGAGCCGTTTCCCCACGAGGTTTAGGACATACTTCTCTACTGCTGCAGGGTTCCAGCCCGGAGAAATCATCCCTTCCCTCCAGGGCAGGCGAGAAGGGACACGTCTCAGGAGTAGAGGGGTATGGTGAAGAGGAGAGGAGGAAAAAGGAGAGAAAGAAGTGGATAATATTTAGTTTTATGAATGTGATGATCTACAACCCAGAGGATCTTTGTCCTATAAACACCCAGCTGATCTTCTCTTTCCAGGCTTGAGCCAGAAAGTAAAGGGATCACTCCGTAAGTATCTCCTCTGCCAGCAAAGCTCAGACCTGCGGACTCCTCTGCCCCAAACGGCCCATCTCCCCTCCCAGCCCATCACCCCCCATCCGCCCTGCACACGTGGGGTGGCGTTCCTCTGTCTGCCGCCCCAGAGGTTCATCCCCCGAGTCACTGAAAACCAGCAGCAGCAGGCTCAGGACATGCGTGGGTGTAGTGTGTACGTGTGGGCACCCCGTGGGCACCGCTGTCAGCTTGTTGGAAGCTCCAGCAGCATCTTCCAGCAGCCCCTCACATCGGCATCTGGACCACGAACACTCTTCTACCACCACATACACCACATCCCAGATCCGGACACGCTTCCCAGCAGCTTTTGCCCATCCCCAGCCCTAAAAAAGCGCAGACCCCAACTGGGATTCAGGGGCTCGGGCAGATACGCACCCGCTTTCCTGTTTGCTCAGGTGCCCTCCTGCTCCTGCCTGCCCGCTCGGCGGCAGCCCGGGTAACAGGCAGGCAGCGCCCGCGCCGGGTAAACAAGTGCTCAGTGAATAATTTACTCAATGAGTGACAGAAGAATTGCCGTTTAACAATTTGCTGGGCAAATATTATTTGACCATTTCTAGAGCTGCTTGAAGAGTACAAATATAACCTCCCTATACGTTGGGAATAATTCATTCGACAGAAGCAGGCTGCAACTCATCAGATAAATTATTGACGGGGGATAATGCAACCCCATTTAGGGGTGTCACAGCAGTCACTGAAGTCCTCTTGCCATGGAGGCACAGGTCTACGCTTTGGTCCTTGCTATCCCGCTTGGCCCAGATGGGGCCACGGGGTCTCCAGAAGGGTCTGGGTGGGATGGTGGCCCCGTTGCTGCCTTGGCAGCCCCACTGCTCAGAGGGGAGATGGGCCCCATCTCTCCAGGTCGGCCGGTAATCCCTGTGTCCCCATGTCTCTGGCGGATTAAGCTCCCATATGAATGCTTCTGGGAGCCCAGGGAATGAGAAGAAGCATCTCAGCTTCTGCATGGGGGGACACAGGCGGTGGAGGAGGGGACGGGCTCCAGCAGGGAGGTGGGAAGCATCCCCCCACCTCAGGTTTTGGAACAAAAAGCTGGAGTTACATGAAAACCATCCCCTGCTGAGGCCCTGGGGCTGGCGCTCCTGCCTCTATTGAGGCGGGCTCTGGCATGCATGGCTCCAGGTGTTCCCACAGCGCAGATACGGGGGGCCCAAATCCTCTCCCCTGCCTCCTCGCCCGGGGCACCCGAAACTCAGCAAGGTATCGGGGAGCTCTGCGTGGTGTGGAGGAGACCGGGGAGGGGAATCGCCCTCTCCCACATGCCCGACTGCTCTGGAGCGCTCCCCTCTAGGTTTGGTGTTGCGCATAATTTTCAAGAGAAGGCGCCGAGGGCTCTGGGATGCAAAGTGCTGCTCGGGAGGTCCCGGGAACAAGCCAGGTGTGTGCAATTTCTGGGGGGTTTCCTCCCCTTCAATGCCCGGGGCTCTACCTCTGCTTGGAGAGCCCGAACCTGCTGGTTTCACCCTGCTCCCCCCACGAGCAAGGACACCGCAGTCCGGCAGCGCGTCATCCCACGCAGGACCGCTGGCAGGGGACGGGGAGCACCAAGGAGGTCCTTGGCACAAATCTGTGCTCTCTCACTCATCCAGGTTGGACAAGGCGTATCGTGGGGCACGGGGGATGCTCAGCCTCCTCCCACTGCTGTCCCCAGTGGTGTGGGAGTCCCGGGGCTGAGCACCCCTAAGGAGGGGCCGGGCAGACTCGATGTCCAGGAGTTGTGGTGGCAGCGGGGGTCACACAGTGCTTCGCAGCAGCAAATCTCTGCATCCCTGGAAGTTTATCTGCTCTCCTTGGCCCACAGCATCCCATGGCACAGCTGTGCTCTCCAGCTGGTGACCCATAAGTTGCCCCTCCCCAGGGGCCGGCTATGACCAGGGCTGTGGGCTGAAGCCACTGGGAAGCTTTGCTTTTGACCAGTTTGTGCCTCAGTTTCCCCGGAGGTTTCCCAGCGCAATGCTGCTTCTTGGTTAACCGCTTTGCGCATCCCAGATGCTGTCCTTGGCTAAACAGAGAACAGGAAATGATTCAAAACCTGGAAGAAACTTCTCACTCTTCTGTGGAGATCAAGAAGTCAAAATTGTCAGGTACCATAAAATCAATTAATTACAGAAAATACAGCAACAATTGCAAGGGGGATTTTTTTAAAGCTAACTTTACAAATTAATTTAAGAATCAGAACGTGAGGAAACTTGGTGGCAGTGGCTAAAAGTTTGAAGTCCCGTGGAAGTGAAATTAAAAGCGAGCCTTGCTTTCAATCAGCAGCACTGGAGGAGTCACCGCGCCTCTCCCTGCTGGCTCCACGCAGACCCCACTCCATTCCATTACCATTCCACTGAGCGATTAAACGTAGCATTATCTTATTTATTTTGGCTTGCCTCCTTGCCAGTCCCCTGCTGTAAATTAAATGATTGCCGAGTTAGATTAGCAGAAAGCATATGTGGAAATTACCTTTTAATTTCTTAATTACATTGCACTCACCTGCAGCTCAACCTGCCAGTGTAAGGAAAGTGTGAAGTTAATTTCCATTGATATATTATCTGCATTCTTATAAATTAGGATCCTATTAAAGAGGAAGCGTATCAAGAATTCATTGTTCCTAATCAGACTGTGGGACATGGATGGGATCAGCTTTCAGGCTCCGGAGATGCCTTACAGAAGCTGGGCTGGTTGCAGGTCTGTGGGAAATGAATGCCTAAACCTGGGCTGCTCCAAGAGATGTCACCGCAGCGTGAGTGAGCTTTTCTGCATTTTGTAATGTCAGCAAGGATGCAGGAGTAAGAGCCCGAAGCCCAATATTTTCTCAGCCCCAGCTTGTTGTTTCTTAGGGATGTCTTAGCAGCAAGCTCTCATCAATTCGCTTTAGTCACAGGACTTTGGTCAAGGCTGGAAAAGGCTCTGGGGTGGTTAGGTGGCACCTTCCAAACCCTGGAGCAAATGAATCGGAAATTCTGATTTCTCCCAACATTTCCTTTCCTACCAGGCTGCTGACCAAGGCAAGAATGAAGAAGCCTAAACCTGACCTTTTAAAATGACATCCAAGTCTCTTGATTCCCTCACACCAACCAACAAAGCTCAGAAGCACCAACAAGACCCTGTAGTGCCCAGTTACGCAGGGAGCACTCGTCCATGGGGGCGTGCTGCAAGGTGTTAAGGGTAGAGCCAGCGAAGTTCTTCAGGACGTGCCTCACCTTTATGCACACACCAGCAGGGGTCTGCTTGGATGCTCAGCTCCTATCGGTTCTGAAAACCTCTGGGAGTCACTTTTTGGTGACTTCCCGTATCTACTTTCTGTTTCCTGACACAGCAGACTTGCTTTGTTCACTCTTCTGGAGACTTGACTTTTCTTTCTCCTTCAGTCGTGTTCTGTAGTTCCCTACCATGTTCCGTAGCAATGTCTTTCATATTCTCTGTGCAGCCTGTGTCAGAGGAAGGGGAGAGAGCAAACTCCTTTCCTGTGATAAACCCATTCCGACTGTGGAGCAGCTTGGTGAGAGGATCTGTTCATACACTGCTTGTAGAAAGGCAGATGTTGAAACTATTTTGTGTTGACTTTGTGTCCCAACAAAGCCAGGGTGGCAGAGTGACCTGGCAAGGTAACTGAGCCAGTTGACAGATTTCAACCTGCTGCTGGAGGATAACATGGCAAATCCCACAGTTTTATTTACAAGATAAGTTCCTCTGAATAGGATCAAACGCAGGAGCAAGCTGAGCCCCTCATTCAAAGGAATGAGTGCTGGGGTCAATCCTTTTATTTCATCTTTATCTTATATTGCAAGCAGAGTTACTCTGGGTTCTGTCCTGAGACCTCTCCTGTTTCATATGTTCATCCTGTGCAATATGTGACCTGGAGGATGCAGTGGGATGCTCCTCATCAAGTTTCTGGATGGTGGTAAACTGTGGGGTTCATCCTGCTGTGGGGAAGGGCAGCCTTTCAGAGGGATCTGGACGGGCAGGGAAACATGCAGAATTTAACAAGGACAAATGCAAAACCCCGTCCCTGGGATGGACTAAGGTGTTGATAAGTAAATAAGAGAAAGAAAGATGTAGATAAATGGGCGTGAGTTCAGCAGAGGGATGTCAAGATGTTCAGGGGGCTGGAGGGAGGAGAGGCTGAGGAAACTGAGGGTATTTGGGTTCTTTGTTGAGGTGCGTGTCAGGAGAGGAGGTGGGTATAAACAGAGGCAGAGGAGGATCTGATGGGATATAAGGACGGAAAATTCACTGTGAGAATAAATGAGCAGTGGAATGGGGGCCAAAGGAAATCCCCATCCTTGGAGGTTCAAGAACTGGTTGGATGCACCCCTGAAAAAAAACTGGTCTGAATTCAGCGTTGGGCTTACTTTGAATAGGAGGTTGGGTTAGAGACCTCATGATGTCCTGTCCCACTTGAAATATCCTATGATTCGGTGGTGTTGCTGTGCTGCAAGGGGCTGAAATTGCCTCTTGTGCTCTGCCCAGCATGTCAAACATAGACCTGTATTTCTGCTTTAAACTCTGCCAACCGCACCTGAAAATCATCAGGAGGTGGCACAGTTCAGTTGCAAAACCAATAAATTTACTTCAGATTGAAAATGTCCAGTAAAATTCAAAGCTAAGACAGAAGATGCCTGATTTTTTTTTCTCTGCGCACTGCCTTACCTCACTTGACCACACTGCATTAATTTAAAACTCCTCATTCCCCACCCAGAGGTCACATCACCTATTAATCATGCTGAAGAGCCCCTCAATTATCTGAAACCACGATTACCCCAACCCATTCCACGTCCCCCGTGACATTTGGATAACTGAGGTTGTTCTGTATTATTATTATTTTTCAATTGTGGTAATTATTGTACATTAAACCATTAGCATTCATTACTCCTACAGTGTGTAATTAGAACAATGGTGGATGGATTGCTACCGACTCTAATGAAGTTTTTATAATTGTAATTTATGGTCGTCAAATTACCTTTCTTAAAAATGAAGCCTAATATTAGCCTCTTAAGTTATGGGGAGGGGGTGGTAATTACTTCTAATTGATGGTTCTTGTTTGCTCTCCGTACAGAGCAACGCCGATCCAGCCCCGCTCCAGCTCTCCACCCAACCAAGAACGGCAGCAGCATCCTTGCGAAGCGACCGCTCATCGTGCCCTTTCCGGTGAGGGTGACGGGGCGCCGAGCACGGCGAGGAAACACCCCGGGATCCGTGCTTGGGCTGCTGCTGGCTTGGCGTCGGGATGGAGGCAGCGGCAGCCCAGGCCAGCAGGCAGGAGGGCGGGCAGCGGCCCGCCGGGTTTTGGGAGGGCGTTATAGGCGGGGAGCGGCCGGGGCGGCGCGGGCGCTGGCCGTGGTGCTGAACGGCCCCTCCGCGCCCCTCCGCCGGGAAGCCCGCGGGTGAGGGCGGGCGTTGAGGGGCGGTTGGGCTTAGTCCGCCGTTGCGGCTCAAGGGGAGAGGTGTAATCCTGCCCTTAAATTATTATTATTATTTTTTTGTTGTTGTGGTTATGAGTTAAAAATAAGCCGTGCCTTTGCTTCCCAGCGGGGATCTGAGTTTTGCTTTAATTGCCTCTGTTTGAATCAATTTAGGCTCAATTATGCTCCTTCTTAGGTGTAATTGAGATGTTTGTGCCTATCTGTCTGAGGTAGATGCAATCATCCCCCGAAGCACTGCAGAACAGAGAGGCAGAGGGCGGCGGCTTGATCACCTTCCTAATGGTTGGCCCTAGGTGAGCTCGGGAGGAGGGTTCCTTCAATCAACTCCTTTCCTCCTGGCTGGGGCACACAAGGGCGAAACATTAGCAGGGAGGCCCCTAGGCAAGTTAGGAAGCTACAGGTGTTGGCACCTTTTCCCATTACAAAGCTCTGCCATCGGGTTGTGCTAACCTACCCTGAGATGTGCCAGGCCCTGAAGAAGACCAAGAGAAGAGCCCGCACCACCAGAAGGCTTGAAATTTTAAGCTCCAAACCATAAAACATTATGAGGAATTGGTTTTTAAGCAAGTGATTATGGACAACGCTTCCCATATGGATGTGATGGGCAATGGTGTCAAACCTCCAAGCTGGAACGCCCATCTCCCATCTGATGTCCTCAAGGTGTAAGTACAGGTTTCCTGCTCAGCTGCAGTAGGGAAGTTTTTTTCTAACGCATGAGGAACAGGTGAATTTTGTCTGCCTGAGAAAACTCCATCGACAGTTTTAAGATTATTTTCTTTCCTTAGAACAAGCAAGAGAAGAAAAAAAGAGAGTAGGGGGGCATGGTTTGGATGAGCTTTGTTTGTTTGTTTGTTTGCCTGCAAGAGGACATTTCACTGTTATTTCCCTGCATTGCTGGGATCTGAGACCAGGCTCATGAGAAAACAAAAGGCTGATTCTGAGACCTCTGCTTTGGTTACTTGGATCTGTGGTCACAATTAGAGAACTGGTCAACAAATGGATTTTTCAGAGGTTTAAAAAAAATAAATTCAAGCATTTCTCAATTTTTGACTGACCTCCAGGAGGTTCATGTTTTCTCCCTTGAACGCAGCACAAACCCAACACTTGCATCTTGGTCTTTTAATAATGCACTAGCTGTTTCTTATCCCCAGCTCTAGCAAAAATGGAAAAATATGGAGTGGAGGAGGATTGCTGAAAAGTCTCACTGGTGAGTAGTGGTTCTTTTGTAAAGGATGGTTGATGCTTTTCTATCAACCCTATTTTCCACTTAAAAAAAAAAAAAAGCAGCTTACAAGCTCACGTAGAAGTTTTAAAACCGAGGACTATATTTGCAGGGCTCAGTGTGCGGTTCTTGGCTATGAAACACCACAAGTGCCTTCCTCGTCCAGAGAAGAGTGCTGCTGATGGGAGGTTGGGCTGGCCTTTCCCTCCTTCCTCCCACAAGAATTGTTCTCCCATCATCCAGTTCTGAAGTACACGAAGAAGCAGCGAGGACTGATTAACCTCCCGTGAGCAGCAGCGCTGAGAAGAGTCCAAACACTCAGGTTTCCTTAGGCTGTGAGCCGCTGTGAGCCTAAGGACCATTTGGATCATTTGGCTCTGCACAGTGTCCAACACAGGGTGGGCCTGGCTATATCTGGGGGCTCTACCACATCACCCCCAGACACCTCTTGCAACATCTTTGTCGCAACATGCTGCTGCTGCCCTCTGGCTTCAGTAGGTAAGTCCTACTGGGCCACCAGTAATTAGGACTACCTAGTCCAGGTCTCCACTTGGCCAGAATTTCATAGAATCGTAGAATGGTTTGGGTTGGAAGGGGCCTTTAAGGGCCATCTAGTCCACCCCCACTGCAGTCATCAGAGACATTTCCAACTAGATCAGGTTGCTCAGAGCCCAGTCCAATCTGACCTTG